>JAQZBX010006211.1:0-44786 GCA_029593785.1 Cabassous unicinctus | reverse complement strand
AGTGTAAATGGATACCAATCTGGTAGTACTTAGGGGAACTCAATGTTCAGATTCTCCATGATCTAGCGATCCAGGTAGGTGTTCCCAATGGCCCTAGAAGGCTTTCATTGCTTCATGCTTGTGGGCGTGAGAACTAATAGTTGAAATTATTTAGGAAACAACCAGGGAAATGAGTGGATTTACTAGGAAATACTAGGCAGGAGTTAGAAACAATGAACCAAATGTATATAGAGCCACATGGATACACCCTAAAAATTAGTGTAGAATGAATAAAAATTAAAGAAGAATGAGATATCTAGCACGCTAATTTTTATGTAAGTTTAAAATACATACAGTCACAAAATTCATTATGTAATGGAAAGTTATGCATCAACACATTAAGTGTTCCTGTGGTAGGAAGGGAATGGAAGTGGATACCATGGATGGATGGGGAAAACAAAACAACAGAAGGGTCTGGGCTAGGCAGATGGTAAGTCTGTCGTGAATTGAGGAGTGTGATGAACTCAAGCTTCTGCCCCTAAGGAGCAAGTAACCACTACATAGATAAATAATTCGTTTTGTTCTTTGATTTAAACTGCATTACGCTTATATAGGGTTGAATTGCATTTTTTTTGTAGATACATTATACTTTGTCAACATCTATACTTTTTAAATTTCAAGTTTGCAATTTTCTTTGTATATTTAGAAAACTTTTTTCCCCCGAGGTCTCAAAAATTTTCTTATTTTGGGGAGGTTACCCAGGCTCAAAGCACAGGGCCAACGCCAGTGGATAGCATGACCCTGGGAGCAGTATCCTATTTTATGGATATCACAATGTATTTAGTAGTCAGATTTTGGTGTATATTTGGATTGTTTACAGTGTGTTCATTTTTTATAGACAATATTGGAATGAACATTCTTGTATATTCATCTTGGCACAATGTATATTAGTAGGTTAAATTCCTACAAGTAACATTGCCGAAGTGATATATATCAATATACATGAACATTTTTAAGTTGGACAGAAATTATCAAGTTACCCTTGCACCAATTTGTACTCTCACCCTTGCCGACATTGTGTATTATCAAACTTTCTGAGTTTTGCTCTGCTTATAGGTGAAAAATTTTGTTCATGATTTAAATATTATTTACTGAATTATAAGTGGCTTTGCATATTTTTTCATATGGTCATAAATCACTATTTTCCTACTGAAGATCTTTTTCTTACCAATTTATAAATATTTTATATTTATTAAGAATGCTAGTCTTTTGCCAAATGTATTGTAAATTTATTATCCCAACATATAATTTCTTATTGCTCTAATTATGGCATTGTTTTGCCATGTGGAAATTAAGAATTAAGAATTTTTAGCTAGTCAAATCTGTTATTCTCATGCTCACTTCAGCAGCACATATACTAAAATTGGAACGATACAGAGAAGATTAGCATGGCCCCTGCACAAGGATGGCATGCAAATTCATGAAGCACTCCATATTTTAAAAAATACTAAAAAAGAAGACAGGAATTGAAGGAAACTTTCTCAACATGATAAAGGCCATATATGAAAAACCCACAGCTAACATTGTACTCAATGGTGAAAGACCGAAAGCTTTCTTGTTGAGATCAGGGACAAGACAAGGATGCCCACTGTTACCACTGTTGTTCAATATAGTGCTAGAGGTTCTAGCTAGTGCAATCAGGCAAGAAAAAGAAATAAAAGGCATCCAAATCAGAAAGGAAGAAGTAAAACTTTTGTTATTCCCGGATGATATGATCCGATACCTAGAAAGTCCCGAAAAATGTACAACAAAGCTGCTAGTGCTAAAAACGATTTCAGTAGTGTCAGGATACAAGATCAATATGCAAAAATCAGTGGTGTTTCTATACACTTGTATTATGCAATCTGAGGAGGAAGTCAGAAAAAATTCCATTTATAAATCTGACTAAAAGAACCAAATATTTAGGAATAAACTTAACCAAGGATGTAAAGCAACTGTATTCAGAAAACTACAATGCATTGCTAAAAGAAATTTTGCAAAGACCTAAATAATTGAAAGAACATTTCATGCTTACAGATTGGAAGACTAAATATCATTAAGATGTCAATTCTACCCAAACTGTTATGTACATTCAATGCAATCCCGATAAAAAATCCACTAGCATTTTTTAAACAAATGAAAAACACAATTATCAAACTTATTTGGAAAGGTAAAAGTCCTCAAATAGCCAGAAACATCTTAAAAAAGAAAAGTGAAGTTGGAGGAATTTCATAATCATATTACCATATTACCTAGCTGCAGTGTTAAAAATAGCATGGTATTAGCATAAAGATAGACACATAGACCAATGGAACTGGATTGATGGCTCAGAAACAGACCCTCACATCTGTGATCAAATGATTTTTTACAAGCCTGTCACACCCACCCAGCTAGGTAAGAACAGTCTATTCAACAAATGATGCTGGGAGAACTGGATATCCATATCCAAAAAAAAAAAAGAAAAAAGAAAAGAAAGAGGATCTCCTACCTCACACGTCATACAAAAATTAACTCAAAATGGATCAAAGACCTAAATATAAAAGCTAGAACCATAGAACTCCTAGAAGAAAATGTAGGGAAACATCTTTAAGACCTGGTGGTAGGTGGTGCATTCTTAAACCTTACACCAAAGCAAGAGCAGTGAAAGAAAACATGAGTAAATGGAATCTCCTCAAACTTAAAACACTTTTGTGATTCAAAGGACTTCATCAAGAAGGTGAAAAGGCAGCTGACTCAATGGGAGGAAATATTTGGAAACCACGTATCTGATAAGGGTTTGATTTCCATTCTATAGAAAGAGGTCATATAATTCAACAATAAAAGAACAAACAATCCAATTAAAAAATGAGCAAAAGACTTACATAGACATTTCTCCAAAGAGGAAATATAAATGACCAAAAAGCACATGAAAAAAACTGTTCAATATCACTAGCTATAAAGGAAATGCAAATTAAAATGACAATGAGATATCATCTCACACTGCATAGAATAGCCATAATTAAAAAACAGAAAGCAATAAGTGCTGGAGAGGATGTGGAGAAATAGGAACACTCCTTCACTGTTGGTGGGATTGTAAAATGGTGCAGCCTCTGTGGAAAGCAGTTTTGTGGTTCCTCAGGAAGCTAAATATAGAACTGCCATATGATCCCACAATTCCTCTCCTAGGAATATATTCAGAAAAAACTGGAAACTATGACACGAACAGATATCTACACACTGATGTTCATAGTGACATTATTCACAATTGTCAAAAGATGGAAACAACCCAAGTGTCCATCAACCAAGGAATGGATTAACAACCTGTGGTATATACATGTGATGGAATACTATGGTGCAATAAGAAGAAATGAAATTGGGGCACATATGATAACATGGATGAATCTTAAAGACATTATGGTAAATTAAATAAGCCAGACACAAAAGGACAAATATTGCATGTTCTCAATAATATCAACTAAGTACAAAGAGTAAACACATGGAGTTAAAACCTAGAGTATATGTTATTAGGAGATAAGAGGAGGGCTGTGAAGGAGTTCTGATGCTTAATGTATGTAGGAGTTTTAATGAATTTGACTGTAAATGAAGTAGCAGCTGGTTTATAAATGGGATTGTGGCTGAAAAGGGTAGTCTAGGGATGTAAACATCAATTGAAAGAAAGCTAGAGAATAATCTAAGGACTGAATAACACAGTGAACCCAGAGGTGGATGAGAATTGTTGTTATCAGTATGTAATGACCATCTTTATCCCTCGAAACTGTTTTTGACTTAAAGTCTACTTTATTTGATAGTAGTATAGCCATCTCAGCTCTCTTTTGGTTACTTCTTGCATGGTATATATTTTTTCCATCCTTTTACTGTCAACCTACTTGTATCTTTGACTTTAAGGTGAGCCTCTTGCAGGCAGCATATAGTTGGGTAATGCTTTTTCATTCATTTTCCCAGTTTCAGCCTTTTAATGTAAGCATTGAGGGTTATACATTTCCCTCTCAGCACTTCCTTTGCTGTATCCCACAGGTTTTGATATGTTGTGTTCTTGTTTTCATTCATCTTGAGATATATACTGATTTCTCTTGCTATTTCTTCTTTGACCCACTGATTATTTGTTTAATCTCCATATATTTGTGAATTTTCTCTTTTCTGTCTGTTATTGATTTCTAGCTGCATTCCATTATGATCAGAGAAAGTGCTTTGTATAATTTCAGTCTTTTCAAATTTATTGAGACCTGTCTTGTGACCCAAAATATGGTCTATCTTGGAGAAGGATCCATGAGCACTTGAAATGAATGTATATTCTGCTGTTTTGGAGTGTAATGCTCTATAAATGCCTGTTAGGTCTAGTTGATTTATCATATTATTCAAGATCTCTGTTTCCATATTTATCCTCTGTTCAGATGTTCTATCCAATGCTGAGAGTGGTGTCTTGAAGTCTCCAGCTATTATTGTAGAGATAATTTCTATTTCTCTACAGAGAAATAGAAGTCTATTTATATAGAGTCTATTTCTCCTTTAAGCTTTGCCAGTGTATGTCTCATGTATTTTGGGGCACCCTGGTTAGGTACATAAATATTCATGATTGTTTTTTCTTATTGGCGAATTGTCCCTTTTATTAATATGTAATAACCATCTTCATTTCTTATAACAGTTTTGCATTTAAAATCTATTTTGTTCGATATTAGTATCACTACTCCAGTTCGTTTTTGGTTACTATTTGCATGGAATATCTTTTTCCAACCTTTAACTTTCAGCCTGATTGTGTCCTTGCATCTAAGGTGAGTCTCTTGTATACAGCATATAGATAGTTCATATATTTTTATCCATTCTGCCAGTCTGTGGTCAAATAATTAACTATCTTAAGGATAACGGAAGCCAGCTTTCTGAATATTGGAGAATGAAAATGCACATGTGAAAGGGAGAGAACTAAAATGAATCCTGTGTGTTGGATTGGAATTGAAGGTATTGTTGTGAATGCATGGTTATCTCTCTCTCTCTCTTTCTCTCTCTCTCTCTAACTGTTATCTCTATATCTTTAGAAATAAATATAAATATAAATGTGTATAAGCGTGTGTATGTGTGTATTCTATTCACTGAGAAGGCCTGGGAGCAATGACATCCCAATAGCAATGAGCACATCTAGCACCAGATCTTGGCTTCCACTTATCATTTGTATTAGTTTTCAGTTGCTGATGCAACACATTTAATACAAATATATTATCTTACAGTCCTGGAGGTCAGAAATACAAAATAGGTCTTAAGAGGCAAAAATTCAAGCTTCAGCAGAATCAGCAGACACCAGTTCCTTCTGTAGGTTCTAGTGGACAATGTTTCCTTGCTTTTCCAGCTTCTAGAAGCTTCCTGCATTTCTTGGCTCATTGCCTCTTTGCAAATTCAGTGCCAGCAATTGCATCGCTCCGACCTCTCCTTTTGTCCTCACTTCTCTTTCTCTGACTCTGACTCTCCTTCTTCCATCTTTCACTTATAATGATTCTTGTGATAACAGTGGACCCAATCGGATAATCCAGAATAATCTCCTCATCTCAAGATCCTTAATTTAATCACATCTGCAAAGTCTCTTTGCCGTGTAAAATAACATATTAACAAGTTCTGGGGATAGGATGTGGTCATCTTTGGGGACCATTATTCTACCTATGGACAAAGTGTTTTAGAGCAGTTGAAATAACATTAGGATTGTCTTCCAGGTGGGATAGAATAGCTTGTGGCAAACCAGCACTCCCACTAAGAACAATAAAAATGGCCAAAAAATATAGAAATTGTTTGTTAGAAGGTGTCACCACAGGAAAGATGCCGGAGTGAGAAGCCCCACGGCTCCTTCCCCCCACAGAAGCTTTGAACAACCAGCAAGAACTGGACTGGCAGAAGCATGTTTCTTAAAGCTCCAGCAAACAAAGGACTGCAGTAACAGGGCAAGTGCCAAATCAAGAAAAAGGTTACCTAAAAGTGGTAAGATCGTCTGAGCTACTAGTATGGATTTTGGTCCCAGTTGTGGAAGAAGCAGAGTAACCCTTCTGCATTTATTGAGAGCCTGTTTATCTGGTCCAATCTGTCTGGTGATGTCCTGAAGAACCTACCTTCCCAGAACATGCCTTGTGTGTTGAAGGAAGTTCATGGTACTCTCTTACAGAACACTATAGGAGAACAGCCAAGTTGTGCTGCCTGGGCCAGGGGATTGTTAGCTATAACATGCAGTGCTGTCCCTGGGACCTTGAGGAAACTGTTTCCTAAGGAAGAGGGGACGTTTGTATCTATGTAAATGGGGGAATCCCCAAGGCCACAAATGCAGAAAGGATCAGGGATGCCCCTATGCCTTGACCTGGAGCTATGCTATGAACTTTTGTGTGGATAAGCCCTGAGGGAGAGCATTCACATAAGTCAATCTGCAAAGACTGGGAAAGGTGTTTTCTTTTTTTCTTTTTTTTTCTTTGGTTAGCTCCTGGCATTCAAGAAGAACTCTGTCATAATACTAGCTGGGTACAAGCTTAAGGAACATATGCCTCAGAGTCTAAATTCTATCTATGACACATTAAAATATCCATATGCCCAGGTTTCAACTAAAGATTACAAAACATACCAAAAAAATCCCATGAAGTGATGATGGCCCAGATAAAGGAGAAGATGAAAGCATTTAGAAACCATCCATGAGGAGGACCAGATCTGGGACTTACCAGACAGAGACTTAAAACAAAAAAATAGTCCTAATAATGGTCAAAGATCTAAAAGAAAACATGGACAGAGAACTAAAGATAATAAGGAAAACAATGGATAAACACAAAAAGAATATCATTAGGGATATGGAGATCATGAAAAAGAAACAAACAGAGCTGAAGACCACAGTGAGAAATTAAAAATTCCCTAGAGGGGTTCAACAGCAGATTGGAGCTGGTAGAAGAAAGAATCCTTGAACTTGAAGATAAGAAAATTGAAATCATCCAGTCTGAGGAGGAGAAAGAAGAAAGAATAAAAAAAAAGTGAACAGAACCTGAGGACCCTATGGGATACTGTCAAGTATACCAATATATGTATTGAGGGAGTTCCAGAAGGAGAAGAAAGAGACTATTTAAAGAAATAATGGCTGAAAACTTCCCAAATTTGAAAGACAGGAATATTCACATCCAAGATCCTCAACTAACCCCAAACAGAATAAACTCAAGTTGACCTACACCATGACATATTCTAATCAAACTATTGAATGCCAAAGATAAGGAGTTCTGAAAGCCACAAGAGAGAAGCAACGTGTCACATGCCAGGGAGCCTCAATAAGATCAAGTGCCAATTTCTCATTAGAAACCATGGTGGCAAGAGGCAATGTGAAGACATATTTAAAGTGCTAAAAATAAAAAAACCTGCCAACCAAGAATTCTGTATCTGTCAAAACTGTCTTTCAAAAATGAGGGCGCAATTAAGACATTCCCAGACAAACAAAAGTTGAGGGAGTTTGTCACCACTAGACCAGCCCTCTAAGGGTTGATAAAGAGAGTTCTGCAGGTTGAAAGGAAAGGACACTAGACAATAGATCAAAGCCACATGAAGAAATAAAGATCTCCAGTAAGAGTAACCGTTGGGGTAAATATAAATGCCAGTACTATTGTAATTTTGGTTTGTAATCCACTTTTAACTTCCTACAGCATCTAAAAGGCAAATGTATAAACTGTAATGAGAAATCAGTGATTTTGGACTCATAATGTAAAAATTTGTAATTTGTGACAAGAACTACTTAAAGGTAGGGGGACAGAGGTGTACAGGAATATAATTTGTGAATAGGATTAAAGTTAAGTTGGTATCAATGAAAATGAGATTTGTTACAGATTTAGGATGTTAAAAATAAGTCCATGATAATTACAAAGAAAATACTGGAGGATATGCAAGTTCATAGAAACAGTAATTAGACTACAGATTATCAGGGGCAGGGGATAGGGGTAATAGAGAGTTCATGCAAAATAGGTGTAGGGTTTCTGTTGGGGAGATGGTAATGTTATAGTAACGAAAGTTTGCGAGGGTACCTCAAGACAGTTGAATGTGATGAATCCCACTGAATGTTCTGCTTGGGAATGGTTTGGATGGAACAGTTTATGTTGTATAATTGTTCCCACAATAAAAAATAAAGAAAGAGCAATTACAAAGACAAAGACAATGACAATTAAAGAAAATAAATGATCCTGGATGGGCTCTAACAAGGGAGGAGATATGGCTCAAAAGGGCTTTATTGGGACATATAAAAGAACAATGGAATATAGACTATAAGCTTTATATCAATATTAAATTTCTTGTACTTTATAACTGCATTTGATAACTGATACCTGGGTGAATATCCTTGTTCTTAAAGAAATGTGCATGGTAGTATTAAGGGTTCAAGGAGCATGATGTATATAACCTATGCTCCAGTGTTCATAAAATGGATTGATAAATAAAGATGACATATAGATGGATAGTTAGATGGATTGATAGAAAGATGGATGGATAACTAGAATGATACAGCAAATGTGGCAAAATGTTAAAATTCGTGCATCTGGGTATCTGGGGGGATAGAGGTATGGTGGAGTTCTCTGTATGGGGTTTGTATTATTATTTTGTAACTGTCCTGTAAGTTTGAAAGTATTTTAAAAGTAAAAAGTAAAAAAAAAAAAAAAAAAAAAAAAAAAAAAAAAAAAAAAATCAATGTAAGCGACTATATCAACAAGCTAAAGAATAAAAATCTCATGATCTATCAATTGATACAAAAAAAGCATTTGATACAATCCAACACCCAGTAGTTAATAATAAAATACAAGAATGTTCTACTTCAAGGTGTTAAGCATATGGTGATACATGGGAAAATATAACACATGTAACTTATAAACTATAGTTAATAATATTGTAATATTTTGTAGCAAAAGCAAAGAAAGTACTATAGCAATGCTAAAGGTAAAAAAAAGAATATGAGATTTAGTTTTATGAGATATGAATATGATTAAGCATATTTTTTCTTCTTCATTTTCTTTGTTAACAAGGAGACCGTGATCTTGTCATTTAACCAGTTTGTGTTCAACTGTGTATTTTTCTGAACACTGGAGGAACAATTGAGTTTCTTTTTAGGACTACATGTGATAAAAAGTGCCTGGACAGAATATTTTGGAGTAATGGTTACATAACTTATTAAGCTGCCTTTTGTCTGTCATTTTATTTTTTGAATTTGAAATAAGGTTTACTTGATTCATTACTGATTTTAAAAAAATACTCTTGGCAAACTAGGAATAGAAGAGAACTTCCTCAACTTGATAAAGAACATCTACAAAAAGACCTATAACTAAAATCACACTTAATAGTAAAGGAGTGAATGCTTTCCTTCTAAGATTGGGAGCAAGGTAAGGATGGACGCTTTCACCACTCTTATTACTGAAGGTTCTATCCATTTCAATATGGCAAGAAAAAAGAAGTAAATGGCATACAGATAGGATAGGAAGACATAAAACTGTCCCTATTTGCAGATGACATCCTTGTCTACATAGAAAATCCCTAAGAATCTACAAAGCATCCTTCTGGAACTAAAAGGGAGTTCAACAAGGTCACAGGATATAAAATCAATGCACAAGAATCAACCAGATTTCTGTATACTAATAACGAACATGTGGAAAGCATTTATAATCACTTCAAAGAAAATGAAATGTTTAGGTATAAACTTAACAAAACATGTACAGGATCTGCATGATGAAAATTATAAAACGCTGCTGAAAGAAGAAAATTAAATGGAGAGACATATTGTGTTCATGGATTAGATGACTCAACATAGTAAGTGTGTCAATTCTGCAGAATTGTGAAAATAATCTTAGCAGTGAAGAATAAAGTGGGAGGCTTCATTCTACCTGATATTTAAACCTATTATAAAGAAAGAGCAATCAAGACATTGTGGTCCTGGCAGGGGGATAGAAACAGATCAATGGAACAGAATAGAGAACCCTGAAATAGGCACACACAAATATGCCCATCTGGCCTTTGATAAAGGTGCAACCACAGTTCAATGGAGGGAGGATAGATTTTTCAACAAACGGTGCTGGAATGATTGGGCACCCATAAGTCAAAACATAAAACTTGACCTAAATCTCACACTTTTTATAAATATGAACTCAAAATGGATCATAGATTTATGTATCAATTTTAAAATGATAAAACTTTTAGAAAAAAAATTTAGAAGAAAATCTTCAGGATCTAGGTCTAGGTAGAGCTCCTAGACTTTGCCAAAGGCACAGTCCATAAAAGGAAAAACGGATAAATTGGACTTCTTCAGAATTAAAAACACTTACTCTGTTAAAGATCCTGTTAAGAGGATGAAAAGACAAGCTAAAGAGTGGGGGGAAATATTTTCAAACCATTTTTCAGCAAAGGACTCATATATAGAATATATAAAGAACACTCAAATTTAACAGTAAAAATAAACCAAGCAATCCAATTAGGAAATAAAAGTCATGAATAGACATTTCACCAAAGAGGATATATAAATTACAAATAAACATGTGAAAAGATGTTCCAAATTACTAACAGATTAGGGAAATGAAAATTAAAACCACAATGAGATATCACTGCATATCTATCAGAATTACTAAAATAAAATTAACAATGGCATCAAGTACAGACTAGAATGTGGAGAAACTGGATTACTCAGGCATTGCTGGTGGGCTTGTAAAGTGGCACAGGCACTCTGGAAAACAGCTGGACAATTTCTTATGAAGCTAAACATCCAACTATCATACTACCCAGCAATTGTACTCTTGGGCATTTATTCTAGAGAAACGAAAACATGTTGACACAAAATCCTGTGCATGAAATGTCCATAGCAGTTTTCTTCATAAAGCTGAAAACTGGAAACAATCAAGATATTTTTTAATGGGTGACGTGGGATATTATTCGGCCATATAAATTGTTGATTCACACAACAACTTGATGAATCTCCAGGGAATTGTGCAGAGTCAAACAAGCCAATCCCACAAGGTTAAATACTGTATGATTCCATTTAAATAACATTCTTGAAATGACGAAACTATAGAAATGGAGAGCAGATTAGTGGTTGCTAGGGGCTGAGGTGGGGGAAGTGGTGTGTCTACAAAAGGGCAACACAAGGGATCCTTGTGCTGATGGGAATGTCCTATATCTTGACTATCAATGTCATATCCTGTTGTGATATTGGATTATAGTTTTGCAAGAGGGAACCATTTGCAGAAACTGGGTAAAGGGTAGAGAGATTTCTCTGTATTATGCCTTACAACTGAATGTGAATCTATATTTATCTCAAACTAAAAAAGTTTAATTTAAAAATTAGTGATAGAAAAATGTGTTAAAAAGTTTAAAAAAATCCAATGAAACTTCTAGTTCTGGTACTTTGGGAAGTAGAATAGTGGCAATTTGACATTTTTCTTAATTTTTTCTCATACTTGGTCTTCTTGTATTTTCTGTCTCTTCTGGGGTCATGTTTAATAAATAATTTTTTACATGGCAAATTTTCATTTCACACAGTTTTCACATTTCTTTGCAGGGTTGACATTAATCTCTTTTGAATTGCTTACTTTTCTTTGTTTCTGTGATTATATCTACATTTCTTCTTTTGTGTATTTCCCCTTTTTTCTAGATTAGTCTGGCAAGTTTTTTAAAATAAGAAAAGTAGATTTCATTTTTTTTCAAAGAACATGATTTGAATATATTAATTCCTCTGTCTCCTATTCTCTAATTGATTCATTTATGCTTTTATCCTTACTAATTCCTTCCTTCTGCTTTCCTCATGCCTAACATCTTGTTCTTTGTATAACTTTTGTGTAACCTTATTATTTTTAATTTTTAATTTTTTTATTAGAGAAGCTGAAGGTTTACAGAAAAACCATGCAGAAAATACAGAGTTCCCATAAACCACCCTCACTCTCTGTAACTTTTGAATTGAGTTATATCTGTTTGTTTCTATTTAGTAAAATAAGTTGAGTGTAAAATTTCTTCTGAATACTAATTTAATTGTACCCGTGAATGATCTGATGTGGTGTTTTTATTATTGCTATTTACTAGAAATACTTAGAAATGTTTTGGGCTCGTTACTAGAAATACTTAGAAATGTTAATCACGCCCTTGTTTCACGACACACTCCATTATTGTCCCCTGCATGGCTCTCTTCTGTTGTTTATCTATTTGTTGCCTATGTATTTGTTTGCTTTGAATAATAAATAACTGGGAGCTCCCCACACAAGGACAAAAATGAGAGCTTTTACAATAGCTGGTGTCTACCTCTGCGAATCTCTCCTGGCCCATTCTCTTGCTTCCTTCCACCAGCATCAAGCTCCGTTCTAAACCTTCTGCTTATGTTTTCTTGTTTCCCCACACATTTTAAAAAACTGTCTTATTGAGATTTAATTCACAGACCATAGTGTTCATTCATTTAAAGTAGACACTTCCATGGTTTTTATTTATTCACAGAGTTGTATAACTAACGCCACAATCCAGTTTTAAAATATTTTCATAACCCCAAAAGAAACCCATGCCCACTAGCGTTCACTCCAATTCTTGCCCTCTCCCCAGTCTCTGGTAACCACTAACCTGTCTCTATTAATTTGCCGATCTAGACATTTCATATAAATTGAATAATTAAATGTGACTTTTTATCACTGATTTATTTGACTTAGCATGCTTTTTCAATGTTCATCCATGTTGCAGCATGTGTCATTATTTCATTCTTTTTTATGGCCAACTAATATAATTTTGTTTATCTTTTCACTAGTTGACAGACATTTGGGTTGTTTCCACTTTTTGGCCATTATGTCCAAGTTTTTGTGTGGATGTATGTTTTCATCTCTCTTGGGTATATATCTAGGAATGAAATTGCTGGGTCATATGCTTAACCTTTTAAAGAACTGTTCTCTCTTTCACAAAGCAGTGGCCCATTTTACATTCCCACCAGAAATGCATGAAGGTTCCAATTTCTCTACATTCTCATTGACATAGTTATTGTCTGTCTTTTTTTATTTTAGCCATGCTAGTGGGTGTGAGGTGATATCTCATTGTGGTTTTGATTTGCAATTCCCTAATGACTAACAATATAGAGCATCTTTTCATGTGCTTATTGGCCACTTGTATATCTTCTTTGGAGAAATGTCTATTCAGATCCTTTGTCCATTTTAAAATTGGGATTTATCTTATTATTATTGATTGTATGAGTTCTTTAGATATTCTAGATTAAATTTTCTTTTCAAATATCAACTCATTCTGAGTTAATTTTTGTGTACTGTGTGAGGAAGGGGCCCAATTTCATTCTTTTGCATGTGGATATCCAGTTGTCCCAGCACTCTATGTTGAAAAGACTGTTCTTTTCCCATTTTATTTTTTTGGCACCCTTGTAGAAAAACAGTTGACCATAAATTTCAGGGTTTATTTCTGGATGCTCAACTTTATTCCATTGATTTATATGGCCAGAACCATATTGCCATGATTACTTTAGCTTTGTAATACATTTTGGAAATGAAGTGTGAGCCTTCCAACTTTGTTCTTCTTTGTCAAGATTGTTCTGACTATTTTGAATCCCTTGACTTTTCACATGAATATTAGGATCAGCTTATTAGTTTCTCCAAAAAAAAAACCAAAAAACAAACAACAAAAAAAAAGCACACACACCTCACATCCTCACATCTTGTATTTTGATAAGGATTGTGTCAAATCTGTAGACCAATTTGGGGAGTCTTACATCTTAACAGTATTAAGTCTTCCAATCCATGAATATGGGATGTCTCGCCACTTATTCAGATCTTCTTTCATTTCTTTCAACAATGTTTTGAAGTTTTCAGTGTACAAGTCTTATATCTTTTTTGTTATCTTTATTCCTAAACAGTTTGATTTTTTAATGCTATTTCAAATGGAATTGTTTTCTTAATTTCATTTTTGGGTTGTTTATTAATAATGTGTAGAAATACAGCTGGAATTTTGTATATTGATCTTTTATCCTGAAACTTTACTGAACTCATTCTAATAGGCTTTAAGTGAATTCCTTAAGCTGTTCAAATACACGATCATGTCATCCGCAAAGAGAGATAGTTTTACTTCTTCCTTTCCAAGCTTGGTGCCTTTTATTTCTTATTCTTGCCTAATTGCTCTGACTAGAATCTCTAGTATAATGTTAAGTTGAAGAGGTGAGTGGATAACCTTGCTTTGTTCCTGACCATCAGTCTTTTACCAGTAAGTATGGTGTTAACTGTCCCACCTGTTTTTAACATAGTTTTGTCACATCTATAGTTCTTGTAAAGCATACATTGTTTAGAATTTGCTATGAATAACTTCATGAAAAAGGGAACCAGGCAGTCTTCTGCTGCTTGCTTTTCTCACTCGGTATGATATGAGAGATCGGGCCAAATTTTTGCATGTAGTTATGGTTCATTCATTTTGACTATTCTATAATATTTCATTGTGTAAATATACCACAATTTATTTAGCCATTATCCTGTCAGGGAATGTTTTGCTTGTTTCCATGGTTTTGCCATTATGAAAAATGCTGCCATGAATATTCTCACACATGTCCCCAAAGACAAGAATTTGGGAATGTTCAATTTTGTAAGATTCTGCCACTTTGTCTTCTAATGTGGTCTACAAATTTATATTCTCATGAATAACATATAAAAGCTTTTGTTGATCCCCAGTCACTCCATCTCTTTGCATTGCCAGGCTCTTTGATTTTTGCCCCTGAGATGTGGATAAAGTGGTATCTCATTTTGGGGCTTGGTTAGCATATCCCTGACGGCTAATGGGGCTGAACATCTCTTTATTGATTAGTTTCAATAAATTGGTTGAGTGTTTCCTCTGGGGATGTTAACTCTCCTACCGTTCAAGCTGCACATCTGTGTTGACCCAGGGAGCTCCCAGTTGCACTGGAGGAGCCTGTGAGTAGAGGGAAAAGGTGTGGGGCAGATGCTCCATGCAGTCACATGCTTTCAACTTCAAGTTAGTCCAAGCCCTGTGGAACTGCCTACCCCAGCATGGCTAAAATCAGGGGTGAGGCTGAGAAGCTTTGACTTGGAGAATCAGAGGCATCTACTAAATGCCTATATTGTTGTTTCAGTCTTTGATCCAAAAATGAGGGTATTTTTTTAGTAATAGATGAGTTTATCCCATTATGTTTAATGATATGACAGGGTACATTTGGTCTCAGTTCTGTCATATTATTTTATATTATGCCTTTTTATTTTAATACTTCCTTTAAAAGTCTGTTACTTCATGGTCTATATTTCCTTGACTTGCTTTGTGTGTTGGCTTTCCCTCTGATGATTTGGAAAGGCTATGGAGTATATTTAGTTCTTTCAGTGGTTATCTTATAACTACCTAAAATATTCTTTTACGTCTAACTTCTTGAATCATAACTTGATTTCTCACCATGGAAGATGAAGACGTTACTTTACTTCCTTTACCTTACTTTCTCTCATGTCTCCTCCTTGTTTGAGTACATTATTATTTCTTCTCTTATACCTTAAATAATAAATAATATACTTCTATATTGATTGCTTGATTTATCAGCTTCTGGTATGTTGAGCTCTTTCTTCAAATGCAGTTGTTTTATATCCTGCTTGGAACTCAGGGTACATTTTTGATATAAGAACTCATATTTCTTCAATTCATTATCTCCAAACAGTGCCTCTCTATCCTCTCCATTTCTCCTCCTACAACTCCTCTTGGGCATGGTTGGAGATCCTTGCCCTACCTTCCCATTCTTCACCTGCTTCATTGCTTTGTACTGAGAGCTCATGTCCAAAAGTTGCTGTTTTCCATCTGGCGGTGCAGGCAGGTTTCACATTTTCCTCTGCCAGGAGGTTTTGCTTTCATTATTTTTCCTCAAGGTCTTGCACCTGGTAAGTGGTGCAGAGTTAGGGTTCTGCTTTCTCTCAGGCGACTCCTTTCTCACTCGTGGCCCAGGCCGTTGGCCCACTTTTGTGAGTGGTGGGTGGTGTTTTTCTCATTTTCATTTTACTGAAGGGATTGCTTTTTCAGGCTCCTGGCTCCAACCATAAAGATCACTCCTAGCCCCCTTCTGTGCAGGGCTTGTTGCCTCGTCTCTCCATCCCTCCTGGGCACTAAAGCGTGAGCATTTTATCCAGTTCTTATACTTCTGTGGGCCATTTGGCATTAGCTCCTGCTCACTGCTCTGGCTTTGAATTTTCTTTTGTTTCTGGCATGTGAGGATTTTCCCTTCTTGCTTTCAAGTTCATTGAAATTTTGAGATCATCGAAAAACAGCACAAATTTTCTTGTGTTATGTTTCAGCCAACATCTCTCCATGTTTGTAGTGGGTGTGGAGGTGGTGGTGAAAATGGGCAGGTACTTTCCGCATCAGCTTAGTCTCCCATAGAGAAGAGAAGGTGTTGGGTGATGCTGGTCAAAGAGCATGGGCCCCCTGAGTGTAGCTGGCCTGAGCTGGGCAGTGAGGGTGAGGGCTGAATGGCTGAAGTCCCAGAAGAGACTGAGAATTGGAGACTTAGGAAGAGAATTGGAGGGACAGAGGCTAGCAATATGGTGGGAGTGGGGGACTTCAGAGGGAAATGGAGGTGAGAACTTCTGAGTGGTGTGTTGAGCTGGGGATGGCTGATCCTCAAACCCATGTGACCTGTCAGGCTGGGCTCTTATTGCCGTGAACCTTCAAGAACAGCCCTGCTATGCTCAACTGCCACTTTTGAGTGGCATTTTGGGAGAAATAAAGGAAACAGATCTGTATTCCACATTAAGTCTGCTCCAAATTAAAGATGAAAACAGTGACATCAAACATTTTTCAGATACAGGAAATTGGAGCAAGAGGTAACTATGAATGCCAAGTCTAAGAATTTTTAGAGATCTTGGGTAGGACATTGAACTTCTCACAGGTTATAAGATAAGATTTGAGCTGACTTTATCACCCAAAGGATGGGGTGACCCAGATGACTTTGAGGTTACATATGATGGTCACATCTCTTGTCTCAGTTTATCTACATGACTATGATTGAACATATAAAATTACCCATCTTCAGAAGCATGGTTCTCAACCAGGGGTGATTTTGTCTCCCAAGGCACATTTGGCAAAGTCTGGAGAGATCTTTGATTGTCATGTCTGATGAGTGCTACCAGCATCTAGGGGATAAACACCAGGGATGCTGCTAAATATCCTACAATGCACAGGACAGCTCCCCACGATAAAGAATTTATCCAGCACAAAATGTCAATACTGCCAAGGCAAAGAAACCCTGATTTAGAGTAGGGAAGGCTCAGAGACAGCAAATAACCTGCTTTAGGTCACAGAACTGGAAAAGTAGAAATAGTAAATATAGCTCACATTTATTATTTCTCTCCCTTTCCCTCTCTCCCTCTCTCTCTCTCTTCCTCCCCCTCCTCCGTTCTCTCTGTGGCAAGCATTGCTCTAACTCCACTTCCCAGGTGCTGATATTATTACCCCTATTACATAGATGTGGGAACTGAGATTCAGGAAGGGCCAGAGACTCTCTTGGTGTCACACAGGTACAAGGGGTCAAGCCAGAACTCCACTTAGGTGGAAGTCTCCAAATCCTGAGCTCTTACACTGGGCTACAATTTTTTTTTTTTTTTTAATAATAATTTTTTTTTCTATTTTTTAAAAGATACTTAGATTACATAAATGTTACACAAAAAATACAGGGATTCCCATATGCCCCACTCCCCACACCTCCCACACCCTCCCACATAAACATCCTTCATCAGTGTGGCACATTCATTGCAATTGATAAACGCATCCTGGGGCATTGTCATTAAGCATGGACCATAGTTCACATTATAGTCTACACTCTCTCTTACACAATTCTGGGATGTTATGTGATGATATAAAATGGCCTATATCTGTCGTTGCAATGTCATTCAGGATGATTCCCAAGTCCCGAAAAAGTCCCTGTATTACACCTGTTTTTCCCTCTCCCTGCCCTCAGAGCCTCCAGTGGCCACTGGCTCCACATCAATGTTGTAATTTCTTCCAATGGGAGAAAATATTTGGCAACCATATATCTGATAGGAACCTAATATCCAGCATATATAAAGAAATCCTACACCTTGAAAATAAAAAGACAAACAACCCATTTCAAAAATGGGCAAGCGACCTGAAAAGCCACTTCTTTAAATGGGCTGCACATCTCAGAGGGCTTGGGTGTGAGTCCAGGTTTCCGACTTGGCTGTAAGCTCTGCCTCTGTTCCTCACTTTCTTTTAGATATTCAAAGCCCAAGACACAGGCTCAGAACCAAGAAGCCATGAGATAAAGCTCTACACCAAAATTGGAATAAAAGCTCAAAGAGGTCTTTCAATGTGCCAAAAGAGATATGCCTTTTCCAGAGGAAGCAATGAGCACCCGTGGCAAATATCACAGCAGATTCCTTTGACTCCGTCCTAGCGCCCCAAGGCAGTGCAGCCCAGGGACCAGCACTGGGGACACCAGCCTCGTGATCTCCAGATCCTGACAGAGACCGTTTAATTTTCCGAGACAGCACTTGAAGCCTCCAGCTCTCTCGAGGCAGAGGGAGCAGCTCCTGTGGCAAGCCAGTTCCGTGGTGTCCTGCTGGGACTCATTCCTGGAAGCTGAGCCTGCAGTTTCCTCCTCCAGCCCTTCCACTGATTTTTTGTGTGTGTGTGGCTTCAACAATGGGAATTTATTAGCTTACAAGCTTACAGTTTTGAGGCTGTGTCCAAATTGAGGCACCATCAAGATGATGCCTTCTTCCCAAAGACCTGCTGCCGGCAAACCTTGGCTCCTCTGTCACATGGCAAGGCATATGGCAGCATCTGCTGGTCTCTCTCTTCTCTTCCAGGTTTCATTGCTTGCAGGTTCTTGCTTCCCTGGCTTACTCTCTCTCTCTGTTTCATTCCATTATAAAGAACTCCAGTATATAAAAGACCCATCCTGAATGAGGTGGGTCACACCTTAGCTGAAGTAGCCTCATCAAAAGATCCTATTTACAATGGGCCCGCACCCACAGAAATGGATTAACTTTAAGAACATACATTTTAAAGTTTTAAACCACCACAGCCGGAAATACTGTAAAATTTCAGAATTTAAGTATACACAAATCAAGTTATTGCCACAGAAGAATGACAACTTTTACCAAGGATCAATTGTAAAATTGATTATATTCATAATAACCCAGTCCAATCAGGACTGAGGTTATGTTCAAATCACCTGGACTGAATTTTGGATATTTGTAAAACTTAAATCACGGTTAACTAAAAATCTCTTAGAATGTGTATTTTCCTATTTTTTAAAATGTCATTTTATTGTTAAGTATAACATATACAAAACACGTAAATAATAATAATAATAACAACAACATATGAACACCCAAGCACCTACCACCCAGCTTAAGAAATAGGATACTACGGCACTATGTTCTTCCACTATCTCATCCCTCTCCTTTCCTCCCTTCTCCATGGGTATCTACCACCCAGAATTTTGTATTTATCACTCCCTTATTTTTATTTATAGTTTTATAACATATGGATGTATCCCTAAACAACAAATTGTTTGATGTTGCATGTTTTTGAACTTTATATGAAAGGAGTCATATAGCCTTCCACTTATTTTGCCTAATTTCCTTTATTAAAGCCTTTTCTGTGTAAACCAGTCAGAATGGTGCCTCTGATCTGCCACTGCAGGAAGAGAGGGCGAGCAGGTGGACAAGGGTCCTTCCCAGCCCAGGGCCAGCATGCTAAGTAGGCATGTGGGGTCCCAGGGAGAGAGGAAGAGGGCCACCAGGTTTTGGGTTTTTTTTCCCCTTGAGAGTCACAATGGGCTACAGAAAAGGCTACAGAGAGGGGAGCGGATGTAGCTCAGTGGTTGAGCGCCTGCTTCCCATGTACGATGTCCTGGGTTCAATATCCCCTGGCACCTCCTAAAAAAAAAAAAAAAAGCCTACAGAGCTAGGAAGCAGAAGACATGAGTTTCTAATCTCTTCCTGATGTTTGAAACTTTGGCAGATCTATTCCTCATTCATCCACTCAAGTGTTCCCACTGGTCCCCCTTCCAGCCCTGACATTCTGTGGCACCGAGTCTGGAATAACCAACGGAGCTGGTCGGTGGTGGGAACGCAGGCTGGGATTTACAGCAGAGCCCTCTTTAAATGTCACCGCGCAATGCTTTCCCGTTTCAAGTGAGATTGACAGCCACCAGCAAGCTAACGAGATTGCTGCGCTGCTCATTCTCTTAGCAGACAGGGCCCCTCGCAGGTTGGAAATCAAGAGGCGCCTTGGGGAAAGGAGGCAGTAGGAAGCGGTGCCATTTACCAACGAGCCCCAAGTCTAGGCTATGACAAGAGGCAATTCTTTATGACAAGGCTTCTGAAGAAAGGGTTAGGTGGCTCAGGGGCCCCAGAGAAGCTTGCCCCTAGGCTCCCATAGGATGGGCGTGGCTTGCTATGGTGTCCCCTGCAGGCTGCCCTCCCCTTAGCTCTGGTCCACTGTGGCTCTGAGAGAGTGAACAGAGGAGTGGGAGGCTGCTGCTCTCAGACCGGGGTGGGAGGTGAGGTGGAGAGAAGGGGCTGATTAAAAGTCCTGGTCAGATCTCTGCTCTGATGCTAACTTGCTGTGTGACTTCAGGCAACCTGTTTGTCTCTCTGGGTCTCTGTTGCACTTATAAAGTAAAAGAAATGAGTTTTCATTCTGCAAATGTCAGGGACTGTCTGCTCTGTTTAACCCCTTATTCCCTGCCCCTGGCACAGTTCTGGCACATAGCAGGGTTTCAATCAATGTTAGAAACTGAAAGAATGAAATAGAGCCGGTAGTAGTGGGAAGAACAGGAAATAGTTTTAAGCCCAGGAAAGTCAAGTTCAGTTGTATGCTTTAGATAAACCACTCTGGCTGCCACGTGGAGGATGAGAAGGAGAGCAGACTGGGGGCAGGAAAGCTAGAAAGGAGGGTGCTGCAGCGAGATGACCCATGTTGAGCAAAAGACAAATGAGCTGGGTGCTTTGAGAAGAGGCAAATTAGGATTTTACATCTTGTAAATCCTTCTGCACATGTCGGTATACATATACATTATCTGACATTATCTTTACAAAAACTTGATGCTGGGGACAGGACAGAGATTGGTACTTGGCTTTTCCAGACACAGAACTAAAAAGCCACAGATGTGAAGTGACTTGTGCAAGGGTGGAGCTGGAAAGTGGCAGAGTCAGGACTCAAATTAGGATATGACAAGACATTTAACGTCATTAGTCATCAGGGAAATGCAAATTAAAGCCACAAGGAGATACTACTGCACACCCACTAGAATGACTAAAATTTTAAAAGACTGATTATACCAAGGGTTGGTGAGGATGTGGAGGGACTGGGACACGTGTACCTGATGGTGGAAATGCAAAATGGTACAACCACTTTGGAAAACAGCTTGGCAGTTTCTTATAGAATCAAACACCCGTTTATCATAGGAATCAGCAATTCCACTTCTCGGTATTTACCCAAGAGAAATAAAAATGTTGTGTTCACACAAAGACTTGTACATGAATGTTCAATGACTGCTTTATTCAAAAAAGCCAAAAACAAACAAAAAACAACAAAAATCCCTGGAAACTAGCCAAGTGTCTATCAACAGATGAATGGATGGGCAAATTGTGGAGGGACAGCAGGCTGAAGGCACAGAGGCAGGAAAGAATGCCATATATTTTGGGGGGACAGACAGTTGTTTTTGGAGCCAAGTCAATATAAACAAGAGGAACTAGAAGGACAGCTATGCCCAGAGCCTGCCCAAGGGCCCCAGAGCAGGTGACACCTTGTCCTCCAGGTAAGGATGCAGAGTAGGCAGAGCACAA
Source organism: Cabassous unicinctus (assembly GCA_029593785.1). Taxonomy (NCBI): domain Eukaryota; kingdom Metazoa; phylum Chordata; class Mammalia; order Cingulata; family Chlamyphoridae; genus Cabassous; species Cabassous unicinctus. The sequence continues at coordinate 22,983 of JAQZBX010006211.1, read as the reverse complement.
GTTTAAGCAGAGGAACTGCAGGATACAGAGGGCCTGAGAGAGAGCAGGCCTGCCCTCACCTTGGCCTGTTGTTCTACTTCCAATGATCTCACTGTCCACCAAGGGGCCCTGCTCCTCTCCCCTCTCTTCATGGAATTTTCCATGTGAGTATAGAGGACCTGCTCCCAGGTGTCAGACCTTGCTCAATGAGAATGTTGGTAACTGAGGCCCTCCTTGAGATAGGAGAGAGGGACCAGGGGAGGAAGCCAGCCTTGGGAGGAAAACCTTGCAGTTATGCTCAGAGTTTCAGAGGGAACAGGCCGGAAAGCTGACCTTTGGCCTTTGGCCTCAAGTCTCCAGAAGCCGAGGTTGAATGGGGCAGCTGCGCCTGTGTCTGCATTGCTGGGGTCTTCCTGGAGCAAAGTCCAGCTGCACTCATAACCCCCAGGTTATTCAAGAGGCCACCCCTGAGCCTGGAGCCAAGGAGGGCTGCGTCTGAGCAGGTGACAGGAGCTGTCCGTTTCTGCAAGTCCTCCTCACCAGGGGGTCCCATGGAAGTGGATGTGCGCACGAGGGGCCTGCCAGGGCAGGCAGCTACAGCTTGACCTTGGCGTCCTCCCTGCCCACTCTTCCTGGACATTATGGGCGCCAGTGAGTAAACCCACTGGGCCCTCTGCCAGCCACTGCTTCAAACTCTTGTCCCTTTTCCGACCCCCAGTCAGATGGGCCCCTCGCCCCAGGCATGGTCTGGGGCTCAGTGACTTGCACAATCAGGGAGAGCCCTGGGGGTCCTCTGGGTGGGACACTCTGGCCCTGGGTAGGTGGGTGGCCACCTACCCTGGTTGTGAGGCTCCCAGAGCCCTGGAGGAGGCTTATATCAACTTTATTTGAGGTATAATCTAAGTATAATAAACCATGCCCCTTCAAAACTACACAATTTGACGTGTAAACACCTGTGTAACCCTCACCCCATCAGGACTCAGAACGTTTTCATCACCCCCAAAAAGCTTCCTCACTCCCGTTGCAGTCAACAGCTCTCTCCTCCTTTGGCCCCAGGCAGCCACTGCTCTGCTTTCTGTCACTAGATTAGATTTAACTTTTTCTAGAGTTTCATATCAATGGAATTGTATGATATGGTTTCTGTGCTTTTAGGTCAGGCCTCTTCTGCTCAGGATTTTGATTTTGAGATTCATTCTTGCACTCACTCCTTTTTGTTGCTGAGTAGTATTTGATTGTATGGACAACCTTTCCCCTGCTGTCCCTCCCCACCCCACGCCCGAACACCCCCTCCCTCACTTCTCGATGGGACACATTTTAATTCCATTCCAACCTCAACACCAGGGACTTCCGAAAAGCCTTCCCTGATGCTCCCCGGCAGAATCAATTGAGCCCTCCTCTGAGCTCCCAGAACACTTGGCTCATTCGCCATTTATTTAGGCATTTGTTTTCACAGCCACCTCCCTTCCAAGCAGGGTCCTGCTTAAGGGTGAAGCCTGTGTGTTTTGAAGCCCCTTGTCCTTTGGGCCTGGCACACGCTGGGCACACAAGAACTGGCCTGGGGAGGGAATGAGTGCTCTCGGTCTGCACTCCGAGGATGCTGGCACACTGGGAAAACAGGCCCTGACTGCATGGCTGAGACCTGACATTTGGAGCAGGACCCGGGGGCTCAGCCCCATAAGCCAGACTGGGTAGCCAAGATGCCAGAACCAGCCCTGCTAAGCCTGTGATTTTTTTTCTGGGCTGACAGCTTCCCAGCCGAAGCAGCCTGGAGACAGGAAATAGCTGGAGAAAGTGGGTCATCTTGACTCTTATTCAAGGCACCAGGGAGAGCCCTGGGGTTTAGCCATGGCAGTGATGGAGACTGATCCTGTCATTTGCTTGGATTCAAATGAAAGGGATTAGTGACTGCACCAATATATTAATTTTCCATGCAGCATAGGGCAAGGAGAGTGGGTAAAGATTTAAAAGCTCTGTGTGTGGGCATGCATACGAGCATGCATGCACCTACAAATACAGATGCACTGTCCATGCCTGCATTATATGTAAATGTGCAAGCACAAATATCCACACTAGCCACCTAGGATGGAGAAAAGACATGAGTTTTAGAGTTTGGGGACTCCATTAGAGTCCTAGCACTGTCGAAGTTGCCCTTCTGTCAGGCCCCTGACCTCCCTGAGCCTCAGTTTCCTCCTCTGTGGTGAAGTCCAGAGTGGCAGTGGGCGTGGCAGCAAGAGGAGCCAACAATGGTGTGAGCGCATTGTGTTTCGTCTTCAGAGTGGTTTTTTCCCTGCTTCTTGGATTGAGTTTCCCAGCCCTCCTCTGCAGGCCAAGGATTGTCCTGCAGGCCACACACCTCCAGCCCCCAAAGGGAGCCCAGGAAGTGGCCCCAGTCTGCAGTGGACAGCTGCCTACATGTATCTCAGCGCCAAGAGCCCAGGGCAGGGGCTAAGCCCTGCCTCAGCTCCAGCACGTTCTGCGACCTTACGTGAGCATCTCCCCCATCCCGCCCTGAGTTTCCCCGCTTGTCCAGTGAGAGCTTTGTATATTTGTTCATTTCTCACATCTCGGAGCGCTTTTGGAGCAGGGAGGGAGGGAGAGCTCTGGGCAAGTGACTGGGCAAGAACAGGCATGGCAGGGTGGGATCTGTGGGAAAGGGGATGTCCCCAAAGCAGGGATAATGCCAAATCAGCCAAAGGCAGCACTTTTATTTCATCCTTCACTGATTAATTAATTAATTCACTAATTAATTATTCTCTTTTGTCTCATAGCTGCCCCTACCCCCCAATTACAGAAGCCACCTTAAAATAAGCTTCTCTTAACTTAGTAACTAAACCCGATTGCATGGTCCATGGAGATCTCTCCTAGGAATGAAACCAGCTGATGCTGCAGTCCTTTCCCACTGCCTACAGCTGAGCAAAATGCTCCCAGGCTCTTGCCACCCTCTGTGTTGAGGCAGCCCTCCTGGGGGCATCTCAAATGGGATCCCTGCACGACCTGCACTGGATTCTGCTTGTGCCCTGTCTCGTATCCTCAAATCCTACCTTTTACTCCGGAAACAGAGAGATGGAGAGAGACCAAGAAACAGAGAGAGGAAAAGGAAAATACAAAAGAGAGAAGCAAAGCAGAGAGAAAAGGGACAGAATGAAATGGGGAGGGAGATAAAGGCAGAGAGGCCAAGAGAGAGACTCAGAGGGACGGGCAGGAAAAGCGAGCGGGAGGCTGCAGGCTGGGGAGTCCGGGCAGGCTTGCAGCTGCAGGGGAGAACCCGCCAGCCTGGCAGCGTGGGCTTGTCTGCGCAGGGTCTCAGCACCAGGTGGCAGCAGCTGGGCCGGGCATTTGGTTGTCTCCATTGAGCCCCAGCCTCTGAGCTTGACCTTTGCTCAGCCGCTCAAACCTTTCTGCCCTCCCGCAAGCAGCTGCTGGGTCCTCCTTCATGCTCAGAGCCCAGGGACCTGGGAAGTGGGTAGCAATGCCCATCCTCCTTGGTTAGCTATGCCGGGGAAGGGAGGCAACACCGTCATCTTCCACCAGCGGGGCCCACCCAGAAACCCATTCCATTTGTCTTGGGGGGTTTGCGACATGTGGTTTTTGTGACAGTGGATCTCCTTCCTAATTAGGGACTTGCTGAGGCGTGGGTTGAAATCAGCCAGCATTGCCTGAGCTCAACAAATAAGAGCACCTCATGTTGGCACCGTGCTTTTCAATTTTGGAGGCATCTTCACGAATGCTGTCTTCTTTTACAGACTTTCCAGAACATCCTTGCCCAATGGGTTTCAGCCCAAGAGAAAGTGGGGTTCCGGGAGGGTGGGTGGCTTGTCCATGCACAGCCAAGCTCTGAATGGCAGAGCAAGGTCTTGAAGCTGGATTTGCTGATCCAGTGGTCCAGTCCTGGCTGCCTGGTGGGGAGTGTTGCAAATGAGTGGGCAGGGCTGCAGGAGAGTGTCTGGCTGGGGTGTAAAGGCATTCCTTTGGCCCCTATTTTGCAGAGACTGCAGTCATAACCTTTGGGATGTAGGGTGAGTCAGCCCACAGAATGGTTTGTGCAATGAAGGTCTTTTTACATTTTTTCCCTTGAAAGCCTACTCATTCTTTGTGCTTTACTGCACTTAACTGGGATCCAAGCCCAGAAGCTTGCTGGGTGGCTGGGGAAAGATATGGCCCAGGGACCTAAAGTATGGTTAGAAATAATTGACATGTAATGAGAGGGGGAAAAATATATTCTCCCAAATTTCACTTGTGGCAAAAGCTAAGATCCCCTTGGGCCCAATGTAAGAGGACTGGCCCAAAAGGAGGCAGAGGGAGAAGAGAAAGGAAGGGAGCTTGGCCATGTGGTGTGGACTGTGTGGTTTGTGAGGTGACCCCATCTCTTCCCGCAATGGAGTCAGCAAAGTTACCCTGAACTTGTGAACTGTTGTATTGTGAGTGAGCTTCTCCGGACACCGGGTTGGTTTGAAGATACTTGGAGGTTTCTCCTGGGCGTGAGAAGAAATTAAGCGGGAGGGAATCTGGGGATTATCATGGAACTTGAAGATGGGGGTTCCAGCCATAATTGCCTAAATATTCAGGGTCAGAAGGCCTTAGCTGACATCCGGGTTCTGATAGACAAAGAATATGAGCAGGAGGCTGGAGTTGGAGGCCATGGGGAAGGTCTTGGAGAGTGAATGAGAAGCCAAGGATCCTGTCAAGCAGGGGTGAGGCTGAGTCTGGTAGGTTGGAGCTTAATTGGCATAGGAGGACTTCCGGTTAAGATGGTTGACAAGACTGATGTGAGAATTGCCCCTCCCTTTCCTCTACATGCTTGATGAAGAAGGAGGATACAGAAGACGACGAGAAAGAGGAAGGGGAAAAGAAATAACAATAAATTGAATACATAGTTGAGCTGAAAAGCCATGAAGGAAAACCTCCAGGATCCATAAATAAAGAGGAAGCTCACAGTTGTAGGAGTGAGGGAGAGGTGAAGCCAAATAACCAGAGGGGTACCTGGGCCTGATATGTGCATCAGGAGCTGATGGGGAAAGTAGAGAAGACCTCAGCCCTGGAACTGGACTCCCTCGGGAGAGTCAGGAGCCAGGCAGGAATTGCATCATCTGCAGTTGGAAGCCAGAGTCTCTGTGGTCAATGGAATAATTGGCCCCACTCATTTGCTTCCCCCACCCCCACACACACACCCATCATGGGCAGGGCATTTTTCCATGCCCCTTAACTTTGGGCTCAGCTGTGTAACTTGCTTTGGCCAATGTAACAGATGCCTAAACAGAGATACAGAAAGATCTTGACAGCCTGGTGTGAGGCTAAATCTAATAGGGTGGAACTTTAATTGGGATTGGAAACTTCTGGTCAGGATGGCTGACAAAGCTGAACTTATGACAGAAAGTGACAGTATGCCAATCTGAGCTTAGGTCTCTCATTTCTACTTGTTCTTCTGAGTCCTGGTTCATCTTCTGGTACAAGAAGGAGAAGGGACATGGGGAGCAGAGCTGACCCACAGATGGCGTATCCAACTGTCCCAGTTTTATCAGAACTGAGGAGTTTCCTGAGACTCAGGACTTTTAGTGCTAAAACTGGGAAAGTCCTGGGCAAACTGGGATGAGTCGAACTAGATGTGTTAAACTAGTGGCTCTCCATCCGACTGCACATTAGAATCGCCTGGGGAGCATAAAAACCAAAACCTGACTCACGACACTCACCAGACTCTTACTCAATTCTTCTGGGATGGGGTCTTGGCATCAGAGATTGAAAAGCTCCCCAGATAATTTGTGTGTGCAGACAGGATTGAAGACTGGTGGAAAAAATAGTCAACTAGACAGAGCTGAAGAAACAATGATGCTTAATTGAGCCAAATGTAAGTTTCTGCACCTCAATCCATACCTGAATCTGTACCCAAGCTGGGGAGATACTCCTCCTGTGAAGGAGACTTGGGGATCCTAGCAGACCCAAGGTCATTTACACTACCAGGGTCCGCAGCTGTAAAGAAGCCTCAGGCCTCTCAGACTGACTGAAAAGGAGTTTCCAGAAAGAGAAACTTTCTGGAAAAGTGGGCATCCTGTCCTGCACACCTGGATGGGAGCCAAGTTCTGGGTCTTATGCCCTAAGAGTTATGTGGACAAGGTGAGACGTGTCTAGGTCAGAGCTCCTCAAACTTCAAGGGCCCAGGAAGCACCTGGGGAGCTTGTTGAAAATGCAGATTCTGATTCAGTAGGTCTGGGGTGGGCCTGAGATTCTACAGGAGCCCAGGTGCTGTCCGTGCAGGTGGAGCACACTTTGAGCAGCAAGGGCACTAGAAGAGAGAGACATGGCCCGTGAGGGGTAGGACACCACATTCCATGAGGAAGGCTGATAACCTGGGCTGTTACTATTGGACAGAGGGTAGGAATCTAGCTGGCTTACCATTCTAGAAGAACCATGAAGGGGGTAGAGAGGTTCAGCATGGCCCCACAGGGCAGATCTCGAGCACAGAGGGGAGGTTCCATTCAGCTTTGAGATACAATCTGCCCATGGAGGTATCCAAGGAGGAATGGCCACCGTGGGAGGTGGTAAGCTGCCCGTCAGAGTGGAGCTTTAGCCAGGGACTGGGCCACCTCTGGGTGAGAGTGCCATGGAGAACATCAGAGCACTGAGTGGCGGTCATCTGTCACAGCCCTCCTGCTTCCAGAATCTTTGGTTCTTGGATTCTCTCATTTCTTTGCAGGGGTCAGAGCCTGGATGGAGGCCTCTGGAAGGTGAGGACGCAGGACAGACACGAGGCCTTGCTTCTGGGCATGTGTAAAGCTCATGGCCTGCTGGGTACCCAGCCAGCCAGATGGTCTGAGTCCTCTCTCTGGCTAGCAGGAGCTGGAGGTCCTCACATCCCTGGCTAGCAGAAGTTCCCTCCTTGGCCAAATGAGCTGTGGCCAAGCCAACCTCAGATTATAGAAAAATCACATCTGAGTCTGAAATGTGGTGACATTTGTACTCGTGCTTATACCAACAACAGGATTCTGGTCTCACAGCTGTCCCTGCCTCCTTGCTGTAGAATGGACAAGCCCCGTCTTCTCTCTCGGCCTCAGTTTCTTACTCTGTACAATGGAGTTGGCATGATACTCCCTCCCGATCTGACTTTGTACAACCCTAGGGAAAATTCTGCCTGTTTTCTCTTCCCACCCCCCATGAGAGGAGTGAAAATGTGCCTGATTCAGAGGAAATGAGATGTGTGTGACCTTTCTCTGCCTCTCCTTGGAGAGGAGTTTGTGAATGTAGTATGGTGGGTGGGTGGGTGGGGGTGGGGGAGCTGCAGCTGCAGCCCACCAGTGCCAGGACCCTCTGCTGCGGTGGGCTTGGCGTCAACATGGAGCGCGTCGGTCCCCGAGGGGGCAGGTCCATCTGGAGCTCCAGACAGCTCTCTCCCTCCCTGGGCTTGGCCCAAGCCTGTTCAGACTTCAGCAAAAAAACGGGCCAGCAGGGAGGGGCAGCTTTGAGGGAGGGGTCAGCCGAGGGCTGCAGCTCCCCACCCTTCTGGAAGCAGGGAGTGGTGGGGAGGGAAGGTGCTGGGCCTCCAAGCCCTGTGTCCAAAACGCAGAATGATGCCTGCAGGCGTCTGGGGGTGGAGGAATTGAAGGGTGCATTTGTCAGGATGGACTGAGTTATTCTGGGGTAACCAACTCTCAGGGGCTGAACACAGTAAGGTTTGTATGTGGCTCATGCAACAGGCCTTGCAGGAGTGGGTGGAGGGCTCTGTTCTACATTCCCCCTCAGGCACCCATCAGCTCGTGATGCCGCCACTGCAACAGGTGGCTTCAGGGCTCATAAGGAAGGGAAGAGAGACTGCTGACCGCACACCTTTCTACGTGCTCTGAATTGGAGATGGCACAAGTCAATCCTGCTCACTGCTTATTGGTCAGTACATACTGCAAGGGGCAGGACTGTCCTTGTACCGAGATAGGAGAGGAGAACCAGGTCTGGGACCACAAAGAGATACCCCCAAGGGCCAGGCAGTGTGTGGAACCCTCTATGTGACCATGATCCTCTGAGGTTGGTATTATTATTATTATAACACCCACTTTCCAGATAGGCAAATTAAGGCTCAGGGAAGTGAAGTGATTGCCTGAGGTCACACAGCCAAGATGTGCCTGAAGTGGGATTTGAACTCCCCTCTGCCAGATCCTGGAGCCTGGGTTCTTACCCGGCAAATTCCCAGCCAGATAGGGGAGGCTTCGGGTTCTTGATGGAGTTTGTGATAGCCCCCAAGTCTTTATGACTGAGTGTCATAGATGCAGCCACTCAGGTTGGCTTCAAGGTGAACCCCCTGCCCCCAATGTAGAATTCTGGGGGTAGGTAGAGCTGCAGGAGGTGGCCCACCTTAAAGGTGGAGCAGCCCGGGCATTCAGAAGTCCAGGCTTATTTCTGCCTGGCTGTCAAGTTTGATGTCAAAGCCCCAGGGCCAGAGCTCGGGACGCCCTTCCTGCCTGGTCATGGCTGACTCAGGGCTGGGGTGAGGCTGGTTGGGAATTCTGGCGGGGGGTGGGGAGGAGCTGGCCATGGCGAGGCAGGAGATGACAGCTCTGTATGGCGGGAAAACCTCTGGCTGGGGCAAAAGAACACTGTCCCGTGGGAGGTCGTCCATGGCCCCTGTCCTTGGTCCCTCCCACGTGGGACACCACAGCCACCAACGAGGCCTCCGAGGCTTCCGGTGCCCTGGGCCCGACCTTTTCTGGAGTTTCACAGCCGAGCCTAATGGAAAAGCAACGTGAGGCCAGTTCCTGCATTTCGGAGCTTTCCTATCAAAATAAAATGAGATGGGAAAAAGTGAATAATCTTGAAACCCAGGCAGAGATGGAGAAAACTGTGCCTTTTATGATTGGAGCTATGAAAAGTCCACTTCAAAACCCAAAGATTGGCCCAAACTTGCATCTCTGCCAGGATTTCTCCCAGCCTCCCTCTGCCGTTGGCGGGCACATTCGCCCTCATGACGTCACCTCTGCGCTTGTTACCGTTTTAAGGGGCTCCTGAAAACTTTATGCTTGCAGTTTGGCGAGCACCCATCTGTACGGATCTCAGAGTACATCGGGGTCATTTCCAAGGACCAGTCATATTTCATGATTTGTGCAGACTTTGCCATGTTGGAAACTGCTGGCTGTAGGGGAACCATTAAAACAAATGTTCTGTGTTTTCAGTCGCTCTCACCTGCCAAGAGGTTTCCTTGATGGCGCTGGCCCAGAAAACCATTGCAGATGAAGATTAGATTAGAATAAATTGATTTAGAAGTGACACGAGGCTCCTCGGGAGAGGCTTAAATATTTCATCCATGTGAATGACATATATTTCAGCAGGACCCTTCAGGAAGAGGGAGGGAAGTGGAAATTTTATACCCCGGGTTCAGACGGGCCTCAGAGCGTGGCTGTGGAAGCAACGTCTGGCAGGCCTGGGAGGCTGCTGCGTGACCCTCCTGCCTCAGCTTCCTTAGCTGTAAAATGGGAACAAAACATGTTTATGACTAACCTCCTAGAAATTTTGTGCTCATTAGTTGAGCCAAGGAGTGTGAGGGCGTGAGTTTTTGGGGCATCAGCTAGAAAAAGATGCTTCTTTTCTCAGTGACATTTCTGTTCTTCAGCTCCCACTTGAGTGCTAACACCTGCAGGCTTGTTTCTGGACCCTCTGCTGAGCCATCCCACAGAGCTTTCTGCGATGATGGAAATGTTCTATATCTGCCCTGTCCAATATGGGAGCCACAAACCACCTGTGGCTATTGAGCATTTGAAATGGGGCGGGTGCAACGGAGGAACTGAATTTTAAATTGTATTTAATTTGAATTATTTTAAAAGGAAACAACTGCATGTGGCTAGTGGCTTCTGTATTGGCCATATCAGCTCTAGAAAACTGTCCTTACAATTCTGCCTGCCCAAAAACCATTCAAGGGGGCTGGTTAAAAACTCAGCTTACCAAGCCCCAAGCCCAGACACTCTAATCAGAAGGTCAGGAGTGGGACAAGGGAGCTCAGGTTAAACCAGCTCCCCAGGTGATTCCAGGATGATTGGTCTGGACTCCACTTTGAAAGCCATTGTTCATGGGTACACAATCTGTGCTCATTTGCTACAGCATTTTCCAAACTGTATTCCAAGGAGAGTTATTTCTATGAGTTGTTAGTAGGTTTCTGCAGAGAAAGGGGCTCAGTGATCAAATACACTTGAGAAGCTCAAGGGTAAGAAAAGTCAAATGAGTTTCTTTACTGCAGGACTTGTCAGAGCCTTTAATTTACTCATGTGTGCAGGACATTCCCAGGAGGGCAACAGAGTACATAGTATTAGCTGATGTATTTCATCAAAGAGCCCCTCTTTCAGGGCACACCTCATGGCACTTGTGTTAGAAGGAATGCATTATGAGGAAAGAGCACTGGGCTGTGAGGAAACGGAGGTAAAGCACTGCTTCAGCCCCTAACTTATAGCATGACCTCAGGAAAAGGACCGCACAGTCCAGTCCAGGCCCCCAGGTGCCTCAATAAAATGGATGAGGTTGAGGAGAGGAGGGGAAGGGAAGGGGCGGGAGTACAAGTCTGCATGGCCTTTAAGACCTTTTCCACTTTAATAACTAAATTTCCCCTGAAGCAGAGGTCATCAGAGGGGGAGGGGAGCAGAGCATGGGCTAAATCCGGCGGCAGAGATATTTTATTTGGCTATGTGACTGCAGAGTATTGACCCACAGCAAGCATTGGCAATAATTCAAATTTGAGAGATGTAACATAAAAATCTGGATTTCTGGCTTTTCTTGAAAATTCCGTAAATCGGGCATCCCTGGGTCAGTATGCCTTGGGGGCAGCACTGCTGCCCTTTGCGGTGCATGCTGCAGGAGCCTGCGGCCTCCCTCCCCTACTCCTTTCCTGCTTAGAGTCAACTGCTTTGCGAAAACTGAGCTCCTAAACACCAGTAAGCCTGGAGTGTCCCCCCCACCCCCATCCCGCCCCATTCTAGGATTCACAGAAGTTGTGAGGAGGAACTGGACCCTGAGGGCAGGTTTTGGGGGGAGGGTTGCTAAGCAGATGCTGAAGATGCCTGACCTTCATATATACCAATATTGCTGAGATCCAAATTCTCCAAGTTCCAAGCATCACCAAGAAAAAGGGGAGCCCCTCTCCCCAGTCCTCGCCTCCTTCACACTATCACAGTTCTGCTCTCAGCACTTCTTCTGCTTCCAACTACTCTGGATCTTTTTTTTGGACTGCAGAAATCATCAGTTCTCTGTTTAAGGCCTTCAACGGATTGGATGAAATGTCTCTCGTTGCTGAGGGCAATCTCCTTTGCTGATTGTAGATGTAATCAGCCATAGATACAATCAACTGACTAATGATTTAAATCCACAAAATAACCCTCACAGTAACAATCAGGGCATGAATTTAACCATCACAATCCACCCCTTGTCAACCTGGGACCCATACACATCTCCTTAAACCATAGTGAGTCTCTAAATATAAGCAATGACATCCATACTTTCGACTAACATAGTTCAACTATCATGCATATAACTGGCAACACACTAACCCTTTTCCCAGAAAAGGATGCAAGTCCTGGGGGAATACTCACTCTTAAACTTGATATCCTGTAACTTAAATACTATGATATAAAGTTAATACAACTTATGTTATTTGATTAGGGGTTAAGAGAGGGAAGAAAAGAAGACATTTGCTTTATTGTATGTATACATATTCATAACAAAGCAAAGAAGACATATTCATAACCATTATAGTCCTTGTTTCTACAATGTGTCATGTGGACATAGCTCATATTTATAATTGCCATCATCTACTACTTATTCCATGTTCCCTTTATCCTCAGCCTGCATCTCAACTGGCTGTGCGTCTTTGCTTGGTAGGATGACCCTCCTTCCTGAAGGGTCTGGGCCATTTAATAGTTCTGCTGGATTGGTTTGGTGCAGCATTCCATTGACTTTAATAGCATCCCCTGTATTCCAGGAAAACTTTTCTTTACCTCCATTGTCTAGTGGCAGTCCTATTTTCCCTTGATAATCAGGATCAATCAGCCTGGCTGGTACAGTAATTCCTTTCTTTGCCTGTTGTTTCAGAGTCTACCCAAAGTGGCCACGTGGCAGCCTTAACTTCCAGTTCAGTGTTATCATTATTGTATCTCCTGGTGGAAGCACTCTACTTTTTTGGAACTAAGACCTGTAGACTAGCAGAGCTTAAAGTTACAAAGACAGGAAGCAAAAGCTTTTCTAGTGGATCACTAGGGATAATAGTGAGTGGAGCCACTCCCATTTCCACCCCTTGATTCCTGGACCTACGAATCCTGGCTGTGAGAGGAACAGCACCATAGAGTGGATACTGATTTAGAGCATACACAGCCCCCTGGAGAACACTGCCCCAGCCCTGCAATGTATTGCCACCCATTTGGTGCCATAATTGATTTTTCAAAAGGCCATTACACGATGCCATTAATCTAGCTGCTTCAGGATAATGGGGAACATGGTAAGACCAGTGAAATCCATGAGTATGTGCCCATTTCCACACTTCATTTGCTGTGAAATGAGTTCCTTGATCAGAAGTAATGCTATTTAGAATACAATGACAGTGGATAAGGCATCGTGTAAGTACATGGGTGGTAGTTTTGGCAGAAGCATTGCATGTAAGGAAGGCAAAACCATATCTGGAGTACGTGTCTATTCCAGGAAGAACAAATGCTGCCCCTTCAACAATGGAAGTGGTTCAATGTAATCAACCTGCCACCAGGTAGCAGGCTGGTCACCTTGGGGAATTGTGCCATATCAGGGACTGAGTGTTGCTGCTGGCAGATCGAGCACTTAACAGTGGCTGTAGCCAGGTCAGCCTTGGTGAGGGGAAGTCCATGTTGCTGAACCCATGCATAACCGCCATCCCTACCTCCATGGCAACTTTATTTGTGAGCCCATTGGGCAAGATAAGAGTGGCTGGGGAAAGAGGCCAACTGGTATCCACAGAATGGGTAATCCTATCTACTTGATTACTAAAATCCTCCTCTGCTGAAGCCACCCTCTGGTAATCACTCACGTGGGACACAAATATCTTCATGTTTTTCTCTCTCCCAGACCTCTTTTTCAACAATTTTCCAATCATGTTCCTTCCAAGTCCCTGATCATTCACCCAAATCAATGGCCACAGTATACAATTGCACCTCTTACCATTTCTCCTTCCAAGAAAAATGAACAACCAGGGGTACTGCTCGAAGTTCTGCTCACTGGAAGGATTTACCTTCACCACTGTCATTCAGGGACAGCCCAGAAAAGCTATAGTGCTGCAGCTGTCTACTTTTAGGTGGTACCTATATATTGTACAGAACCATCTGTATACGGCCTGAGTTTTCTCTTCCTCAGCCAACTGATCATAGTGGACTCCCACATGTGGCCAGAGCTGTGGGCTGGGAAAGAAAAGATAGTGTGGCAGGAGTTGGGGCTATGGGCATTTGGGCCATTTTCTTAGGTAACTTACTTCTCCTCTCCAGACCTGCTCAAGCCTGATCTCATATATATCACTTCCATTTTATAATGGAATGCTCCTCTGCACACCCAATTTTATGGCTTGGTGGGTCAGACAACACCCAGTTCATGATGGTCAACTCAGGTCTCATGGTAACTTGGTGGTCTGTGGTTAAATTTTCAATCCCTATTAAGGCCCAGTAGCAGGCCAAAAGCTGCTTCTCAAAGGGAGAGTAGTTATTTGCAGAAGATGGCAGGTCTTTGCTCCAAAATCCTAAGGATCTGTGCTGTGATTCTCCTATAGGGGCCTGCTAAAGTCTCCATACAGCATCTCTATTTGCCACCAAAACTTCCAGCACCATTGGATATGCTGGACCCTATGACCCAGTTGGCAGAGCAGCTTGCATGACAGCTGTTGCAGAGCTTCCTCTTATTCTAGTCCCCACTCAAAACTAACAGCTTTTCAGGTCATTTGGTGAATGGGCTTGAGTAGCACACTCAAATGAGTAATACGATGTTGCCTCCAAAATCCAAGAGGCCAACTAGATGTTATGCCTCATTTTTAGTTGTAGGAGGGGCTAGATGCAACAGCTTATCCTTTACCTTAGAAGGGATATCTTGACATACCCCATACCACAGGATATCTAGAAATTTCACTATGGTGGAAAGGCCCCTGAAATTTTGTTGGATTTATCTCCCAACCCCTAACATGCAAATGCCTTAACAATAAGTCTAGAATAGTTGCTAAATCTTGCTCACAGGGTCCATTGAGCATAATACCATCAATATAATGGACCAGTATGATGTCTTGTGGAAGGGAAAGGTGATCAGGGTCCCTGTAGACTAGATTATGACATAGAACTGGAAAATTGATTTACCCCTGAGATGGGACAGTGAGGGTGCATTGCTGACCTTGCCAGCTAAAAGCAAACTGTTTCTAGTTGTTTTTCTAATATCTATTAGGTATTCTAATAGATATTGAGAAAAAAAAGTATTTGCCAGATCAATAGCTGCATACTGGGTACCAAGGGATGTGTTGATTTGTTCAAGCTGTGATACCATAGCTGCAACAGCAGCTGCGATTGGAGTCACCACCTGGTTAAGTTTATGATAATCCACTGTCATTCTCCAAGATCCATCTTTTTCTGCACAGTCCAAATAGGAAAATTGAATGGGGATGTGGTGGGAACCACCACCCCTGCATCTTTCAAGTCCCTTGATGATGGCACTAATCTCTGCAATCCCTCCAGGAATACAATACGGCTTTTGGTTTACTATTTTGCTAGCTTGCAGCAGTTCTAGTGGCTTCCACTTAGCCTTTCCTATCGTAGTAGCCCTCACTCCACAAGTCAGGGAACCAATGCAGTGGTTCTACCAGTTGCTGGGTATGTCTATTCCAATTATGTATTCTGAAACTGGGGAAATGACAACAGTGTACAGTCACCCTGGTAAAAGACCATAGGTCCTTTTGGGGAAGGCTGGGAGGGAGATTAACAGTTTAAGTTTTGGGTAGCATGTCAGGGTCCTTCCCCAAGGGGACCCAGCTTTCCCTTTGTACAATGGGTTCTGGGACTGTAAACTGTCTCAAGTCTGGGAATTGACTGAGGGGCTGTGACTTTCTGTTTTTGTGGTTCGGGTTAGACTTTTTTCACTTGACCGAGAACTCCTCTGCTTATACAGATCAAGTAAGAATTTAGTAGACTGATTACTGCTTTGACTCTGCTGTTCATTACAGTAACCATGCCCTCCTTATCTTTGGTGACTAAGTGCTGCACTTGGCTCTGCCAACCCAGGGTCCAATCATCCCCATTGCATTTAAGGATCCAAGGTCAATGGCAAGATTTCCCAACTCAGATTACCATCTGATTTACAGAGAAGAGTGACCACAGAGCTCTTCAGGGATGATGGAGCTGCTCTCACAAATTTATACCTTGCAGTCCTGGTAAAAGGTGTGTCCTCTGGACATTCCTGGAGTGGGTGAGCAGGTCTTACATGATAAGTCCACTTTAACATTCCAATCTCTCTAAGCCTTTGGCTCCCCTCATCTACATTATACCAAGGCAGTTCTGGCATTTCAGCTTCAGGTAATGTAGGCCACCCTTTGGTCTGTGCTTCAACCAACCACTGAAACAAACTGTTAGAGCCCTTTCTAACCCCTCAAGCTACAACACTGAATCCAGAATCTCTGCCTAGTGGGCCCATATCAATAAATTCAGTCTGATCGAACTTTATGTTCTTTCCATCATTAACCTACACCCTTAATATCCATTTCCACACCTTCTTTGATTAGATCTACAATCTACACATACCATTTTCTCAAAAAAAGTGGAAATTCTCTTAAGCACTGGAGTCTAAATTATTTCCAGGTTGTACATTTTATAAAGGACTCTGCTTGCAGTGCAGGATTGGGATCTTAAAGGTACTTTAAGAAATTTTACCTGACTTGTGTCTAGAGACCTTGGTTGAAAATCAAGGGCGTACTAAAATGCAGCAGAATGGAAGTCAGTCTGTGAGGGAGAAAGGCATCATGGGAGCCTTCTTGTGGTTCATGGAACATGAAATGTTAACCTGCTTAGAAATTCTGGAAATGGGGGCTTTGAAAAAAATAAAGAGCTAAAACTGTGTCAAGACTGGGGAAGGAAATTGCAATCCTCGGGCTGGGTTGAAAAGTCATGTGCATTGTTTTTTCCATTTGCTTTTAATGTTCTACATGCGAAGCTTACTGTTCTCTAAGAAAATTATCATATAACACATCAGAAACAAAACCGAAAAATGCTGAAAAGAATAGATACAATAAAAATCTCCCCCTCAGAGATAGCTAACCACTATTAATGTAATGTTTCATGATTTCTTGCCGGTCTTATGCATATAAATATATGTATATATATACACACACAAACACACATGGACACACACATTTTTGTCATAAATTTATGTCATAATTCCTTTCTCTTTCGATTTCATATTTCAATGTCTCTGAAATCAGGATGCCTCTTACAGTTGATTAAATGTTTCATTTTTTAATGAAATATTAACTCAATGTTGCATCTTACAATTAATGCCCCTAGAATATAGGAAAGTTGGTACACTGACACAAAACCTTGGTGTGTATTCATTGTATGTATATAATTTGGTCTCCTGCGATTTTCATTTAACGTTACATCATGGATATTTTTATATTTCTTGAGCTATTCTCTGGAAATATGATTTTTATTGACTACATAACACTCCATCATGAGGATAATCCTTTTACGGAGGAAGACAATTTCCCAGTAGCATGCCAACGAGAGAAGTTACTCAAGTAACTTGGAGTGAAACTATATGGCGTCATGTTACGTCTGAAATGGTGAGTTTCTGTGTGTCCAGGTGGCATTTGACACAACAATGGACTGATGGCTGGGAAATCTAAGTTCTTGTCACTACCACTGCTTATGCTGGGACCCAGGATGTGCCGTTCAAACTCTCTGGGGATCAGTGTCCTCCTGTTTAAGACAATGGGGCTTGCTGAGGTCCTTTCAGATTTAAGTATATTGATAACTAAACCCTGGTTTCCCAACCAGGGCACGGGCAGGAGGTGACTCTTAGGTTTGAGTGGTGCCATTGTGGGGAATTAAATGCATCTGCGTTGATACAAACAAGACCTGGGGCACCCTGTGTTCCCAGGCTGAACCCTTGAAGTATGTTTCGCCATCCTGGCGCTTGGATCCCCGAATCCTCTCAGAAACTCCACTAGGTGTGAAGCAGCTCCTTGAGCAGAGTGGCTAACCTGCACCCTCGTTCCTACATGTGGTTTGGCATTTTAAGCCAGATGGAAGCTGTGGGTCAAATTACCCTCCCCAGCGCTTTACAAGGGAAAGTGGCCAATCCCAAGGTGAGGACCTGAGGCTGTTAGTGGTGAAATGGGCTTTGGAGGGCAGAGATTTTTATATTTCTTAACTTCCTGCTTTGTATAAAATCAGCACTCCTCAAATACTTGTTCAATGGTGGATGAGTGACTGAAAATGTTGAGTGCGGGTTGCCAAGAGAAGTACCCGTGGAAATCCAATGACTTTGATGTTGGGGCATCATGAGAGCTGTGCAAGTCTATTTGTCTTGATCATTCTGAGAAGCCAGGATTTCAGTACAGGACACAGGAGGGAGGATGCTGTTAGTACTGGCCAGGCCAGCCTAGGGAAAGTCACTTAACCCTCGGGGGTTCATTCATTCATTCAACAAATGCATTTACTCATCATTATGATTTCCTGAGTGCCACAATGAGCCAGGCACAGTCACCAGAAAACAACCCAGATCCCTGCCCTTGTGGTGTAAGAAAAGAGAAGAGCTAAGGGTGAAGCCAAGGCCCCTCCTCTAGAAATAGAGCTGTGGACTCAGTGGTCTCCCAGGCAGGCTCAAGATCAGGGCAGGCTCCCTGGAAATGTAATCATGGCTCAGGGCTTCCCTTCCCTTCCAACCCTCACAGTTTAAACCTGATTCTGACAATTCACCTGTGTGCATATTAAAGAGCTGCAGGTGGGGGCTTCAGTGATGGCTTTGTTCCCTGGATTTTATTTGGATATTTTTAAAAAAATCAACATTTAGTTGCTTCTAATTTCATCTCCCTGCACCTCCAAAGGGCTCATTCAAATGAGTGCTGTGTGAGAGCAGATGAAGGGACAGGGCAGCCCTAGATGCTGGCCTCCCAGTTACATGTGATGTGGTCCACGACTCCTTCCCTGCCTTGGGACTCAAGGTTTCCTGTCTGTAAGGAGTGGGAACAAGGCTGGCTCTCAAGGTGTCCACATACAAGGATTATAGAATCTTGGCAGAGGCCATTTTTCTGGTGTGAACTCCCTTTTGCTTATGCAGTCTACAGAGAAGTCTCAGGGTGCTGCCCCCATTGGTTTTGATTCCTTCATTTCTCATACATTTAGTGAACACTCAAGATTTTGCCCTTTCCCCTCCACCAAATAGCAAGAATAAAAGTTAGCAGTAGTAGTAGTAGTGGAGACACTGATGAATGAGGTTCCATTTGCACAGTCCTTTGGTTTACAAGGCATGTTCCCATCCACTGTCTCATTTGAGATGTACAAGCATCTTTGGAGATGGGGAGTACAGGGCATATTATTTCCATTTAACAGATCAGAAATTCCAGGATCAGAAAGTTTAAGTGGCAAGTCTAAGGTCACACAGGTAGTAAGTGGTCAAGCGAGGCCTCTATTCCCTGGCCTCATGTCTGACATGAGGACATCATGTCTGAACCCCTTTCCACTCACCTTGCAGCCAGAGTTAGCCAGCAAGTGTTGAAAATTAGGACAAAGAGAACTGTAGCAAGGCCCTGGAGGAAAGCACCAGGAGGTGCACAGAGTTGGGGAGAGAGGGAGTGGTGTTTGTCCTGGGAGCATGGGAACCTGGAATGGCCAGTGGTGGAGTCGCCAGGTGGAGTTGGGAAAATTTCCCTCCGGGAAGCCCTGCTCCCTCCTCCCATTTATAATTGTCCTATTGCTGGACTTTTGCAAGACATTCAGTGTGATCTTTCACGATTGCTGGGTGGACAAGGCAGAGGAATGTGGGCTAAATCCTATTTGAAGAAAGCAGGTCTGTAACAGGCCTGCTGTTTAATGGGTCAGCAACAACAGGGAAGGAGGTGTCTAGTGGCTGCCACGGGGCTCTATCCTTGGCCGTGTCCTGTTAACACCAGCTCCTAAGGGTGTGGATGATGGTGTAGGAGGCAGGCCGACTGCGACATCGTTTGCAGATGACACTAAGCTGACAGGTGCTGAGGCTGTGTTGAGTGACAGGTGTAGGATCCAAACGCTGGAGCAATAGGCTATTTGACCAAGAATAAACTCCTGGTTTTTCTTAGGGGTCCCCCAAACCTACATGTGCCTAGGAAGAAAGCTCTAAGTATATGGGTTTGCAGCATCATTGGTGGCGGGGGGGCGGGGCATTCAAATTAGTTGGTACGCAATGAGGGAATTGTGGAACTGTCAAAAAAAAGCTAATTGTGTGGGTTTTAATAGAAGTAGTCGTCCTATCAGAGTGAGGTGATGATCTCAGTTCGTCCTGCGCATATTCATAAAATTGGGATTATTGCATTAAAGATCATGAATATTTCTATAATTCTTGATACATATTACCGGAATGATTTCCAATTGGTGTGTACCGGTTTCCATGCCCACAAGCAGTATACAAAGAACGTCACTCACCACGCTCACACCGGCGGTATAATTCTTTTAAGTAAAACTGTGTCATGTTTTAATTTGCGTTTGTTTACTAGCAGTAAAGGTAAATTTCAGTTTAAGTGAGGCATGGCCATTTGTGGGTCTTGAATGAATGATCCGTTCATGTCATTTTTCCAGTTTTCTTTTGGGGTCTCACCTTTTTCTTAATGATTTGAAAGAGCTCCTTAGATTAAAGATATTAACTGCTCTCTGTCACATTTGTTGTAAATATTTCAAAGGAAATTTAAAAAAAAATGTTTTTTGCAATTTCTCCTTCTCTCTGGATCCAGATTCCTAAATGGCTCAGCCTCATCTTACATGCAATGTCCCGTGAAATTCCTGGAGAGCCTTCCAGGCCATATGCTCGCAGCTCTGGTGCTCACATGTCAGAAACGATGAGGTTCATTCTCCCCTGCCTTTGCCACCATATGCGCGTGCCCCTAATCTGAGGGGCACATCAGCAGCTGGGGGGAGCATGTGCCCATCGCTGGCAGAGGGCTGCCTGGCAAATCTCGACACCCTGGAAGGAAGACGATGGTGATGGAGATTTACTTTCTAAGAATGCATCCTTTTATTCTGAAAGGAAGTCATGGGTTTGGGATTTTCCATTTGGGTCCCAAGAAATCAGACCATTGAAAGGCACTTCTGAATAGGGCTGAGATTCCATTTCCCACGTGGGAGTGTGGAGCCAGATGGATGCAGCCTTGTGCTAGAGCCACTGGGTAGCGGGGGCTGGTTCACTCACACAGTTCTGTCACCTCCCATGCCACTGTGGACAAGGCGTTTAAGCTGCCTTTCTTCCGTTTCTCTATCTGGCCTCCATTCCTGAATGACAGTGCTGTGGGCTGTGAGCAAGCTCACTGTGCTGAAATATTGCCCTTCCAAGGGATTTTCAATGACTTCGTCAACGCCTATTCTCCTCCAATGCCTGAAAGGACAGGCTCAGTATACCCCTGAGGAGCAGCCAGATTCTTGGCCAGATTGTCCCTAATTTATTTGCCAGGGAAATGGTAATACCAGTAATTCTGGCTTTTGCAGAGTCTGTGGTGACTAGGCAGGAAGGTCGTCCACCCAGTGCCCCATTCCACCATTCACCTCTACCCAGCTTTCTAGATCAGGGGTTGTCCAGCCATGGCCCATGGGCCACATACAGCCAAAAATCCATCTCTTCTGTCAATGAAGTTTTATTGGAACACAGCTATGCTCATCTGTTTGCATAATGTCTATGGCTGCTTTCGTGGTACAAGGCAGAGTTGACTACCTGTGACAGAGAAAGAATAGCCTGCAAAACCTCAAATAGTTACTATTTGGCCCTTTACAGAAAAAAAAAATTGTTGCAGTCCACTCTAGTTTGATGGTTACAAAGTCTGATGCAGGGCAAAGTGATCACTGGATATTGGCAAAGTGGGTAAAATAAACACGAAAAGCTTAATGTGGGAAAATGTGGGAGGTGCAGGAAGCAGGGCAATATGGAAATCCCCTATATTTATATGTAACATTTATGTAATCTAAATACCTTTTTTAAAAAATATAAAAAATATGTTTTTTAAAAAAAGGTATGCTTTTAACAAAATGAAATTGATTCAATGTAGAGACTGCCCTTTATGGCAAGATTATAGAGCTGCCTCTTTTTTTCCAGTTAAAATGTCTTGACATTTATGAAACAATGTGGATGGTAGAAATGTAGTTTTTGGTTTTTTTAATGTCTTTACTTGACCAAATACAATTTGGTTTCTTTATGTTGGTCCCTGTGGTAGGCTGATTAGCAGCCTCCAAAACACGTCCAGGTCCAATTCCTCAGAACCTGTGCATGCTCATTTACATGGCAAAAGGGACTTTGCAGGTGTGATTAAATCAAAGGTTTTGAGTTGGGGAGATGATCCTGGGATATCTGGGAGGGTCCAATGGCATCACAATGAGCCTTATGAGAAATCAGAAGGAGTCAAAGTCAGAGGAGACGGTGATGTGATGATGGGAGCAGGAATTGCAGGAATGTGCTTTGAGGATGGGGGAAAAGGCCAGGAGCCAAGGCCAGGACCTCAAAGCTGAAAAACTCCAGAAATGGATTCTCCCCTCAGGGTCTCCAGAAGGAACCAGCCCTGTTGACACCTTGATTACAGCCCAAGGAAACTGATTTTGGACTTCTGACCTGCAGAAATGTAAGGGAATGAGTTTTTGTTATTTATTAGCCACTAGGTTTGTGGTAATTTGTTACAGCAGCAATAGGATACAGTCCCCAAAATACTGTGAAAATTTTATTCATCTGTGAAATCCCCAAACCAGGAACCACTAAATATCCTGCCTTGGATGATCCTCTGGAAGCCTCCAGGACAACCCAGGCCTTTCCTTTCATCATTCAGAACTATATATTTTACCAACAAAATCCCTATTCATTCATTCCTTAATTTGTACATTCATTCATTCACTTATTCACTTATTAAAGATATGTATTGAAGACTATGCATTATATCAGAGGGTCTCAAACTTTCTGATGCCAGGACCCCTTTACACTCCTAAGAATTATCAAAGAGCCAAAGAGCTTTTGCTTATGTAGGTTATATCTATTGATTTGAAAAAATAGTACTGAAAAAAAGTTTCAAATAATTATTTGATAATGAATTTTAAAATAGCAATAAAAACCAAATACATGTTAACATAAATATTTTTTGAAAAATAATTATTTTCCAAGACAAAAAGATTAGTGGGAAGAATGGCATTGTTTGAACATTTTTGCAACTCTTTAATATCTGGCTTAGTAAAAGACAGCTGAGTTCTCATAACTGCTTCTGCTTTCATTCTGTTTGAATGTGTTGTTTTGATTGCAGTATGTGAAGAACATTCTGCCTCACTTCAAATATGTAGATGGAAAAGAGAGGAAGATTGCTTTTTCACATGATTGTGGGTATTCTTCTTTGATATTACACCAAAACTCCACAAGCCATTGTTTCTTAGAATTTAGTTGTAATGTGGAATCTGAAACCGTATCAATTCACTTTTTCAGTGTTGTGACATTAAAATCTATTGGTCCACCTTGCAGTTTGAATGGATCTTTCACTTATGCATGATTTTGGAGTATCTGGTCATTTGGAAAATATTGGTTCACTGAACCATGCAGACCTTTCCAAATATCGACTCAATTAATTATACAATATTAAAAATTACATTATTGTCTATCACCATTGATCCTGTCAGAGAATTCTTTAAGTGTTGGAAAACTGTCAAGCTTACGGTGGTGGTAGATACACATTTTCCAAAATTCAAATTCTCTGTTGAAAGCTTGACTTTTAGCTTTGGCAACAAATACTGTCAGTTGTTTTCCTCGAAGTGGCAGGCTCACTTTGTTCATTTTCCAGAAAATGTCTGCCAAATA
>JAQZBX010006210.1:8955-53979 GCA_029593785.1 Cabassous unicinctus | reverse complement strand
CGTTTACCATATGGGAGGCCCCGGGTTCGCCTCCCGGGGCCTCCTTGTGAGGACAGGCCGGCTCGCGCAGCACGAGGGACTGATGCAGCGGGGCCTCACAGCAAGGGGAAGATAAGCAGACACAGAGAAGACACACAGTGAATGGACACAGCGAGCACAGGCAGCAAGGGGGGGATGAATGGATAAATAAATAAATCTTTAAAAAAAAAAGACAGCTGAAAAAAATACTTGGAGATCAAACAATACATTTCTAAATAACACAAGGTCAAGGAAAACATCTCAATAGAAATTTTAAAATATGTTTAAGGGCAAAATATTATTTAACTTGTCAAAATTTGGGAGATGCAGCAGTGCTTTGAAGGAATTATACAGCACTGGATGTGTGTGTTAGCAAAGAAGAAAGATGTAAAACTAACAATATAGGTTTTCATCTTAGCACACAAGAAAATGTAGAGCCAGTTACATCCAAATTAAGCAAAAGAAAATAAATTGTAGCAATCAGAGCCTAAATCAATGAAATAGAAAATAAGAATTATTTTAAAAAATCAATGAAACCAAAATCTGGTCCTTTGAAAAGATCAATAATAGTTATAAAACCTCTAACCAGCTTACCCACCCTTAAAAATGAAAGCATAAAAAAATTATTAGTATTGGAAAGGAAAGAGGGGCCTTCACATTAATCCTATTGACATTACAAAGATACAAAAAGGGTATAATGAACCAGGCTATGCCCACAAATTCTGTAGCTTCGATTAAATAGAAAAGTCATTGAAAGAGCAATCTACCAGAACTCACAATAGAAGAAATAAATATTAACAAAATTGAACCAACTATTAAGAACATTCTAAAACAGAAATTACTAGGCCCACTTCATTTCATGGGTGAGTTCTACCAAACCTTTAAAGAAGAAATGATATCAATATGTGCAATTTCTTCCAGAAAATAAAGCAGAAGGAATACTTCTTAATTCATTCTTTGAGTTAAGTATTGTGCTATTACCAAAATCAAACAATAGTATTACTAGAAAGAAAAAATAAAGACCAAAATCTCTCAAGACAAGATTGGGAAAAAAGAAATAAAACTATCTTTTCTCTTCAATGTTATAATTGTCAGTGTAGAAAAACTCCAAAGAATCAATAATAAATAAAATCCTGAAACTAAACTCTAATAATACATGTAACAAAACATGTACAAGAACTATATAAGGAAAAATGTGGAACTGATGATAGAAATAAAAAATGATCTAAATAAATTAAGAGAAATTCTATATTCATAGAGAGGAAGTCTCAATATTTTTAAGATGTCACTATTTCCCAGCCTGATCCCTACATTTAATTCAGTCTCAATTGAAATACCAGCAATATATTTGTGGATTTCAACAAACCTATTCTAGCATTTATATGGAAAGGCAACAGAAATCAAAATAGTAAAAAAAAATACAATAAAGTTAGATGACTGACTTCTGATTTCAAGATTTAACTATAAATCACAGTAATCAAGACAGTGTGGCAAATATCAATGAAATAAAATAGAGATCCCAGAAAAAGATCCACAGAAATATAGTCAACTGGCCTTTGATAATAAAACAGAGCAATTCACTGGAGAAAGGATAGCCTTTTCAATAAATGATGCTGGGAAAACTAGACATCTGACTGCAAAACAAGGAATCTAGGCACAAATTTATGCCTCTGACAAAAATGAACTGTAATTGGATTATTGACCTAAATGTAAAATGCAAAACTATAAAATTGCTAGAGGATAACAAGAGAAAATCTAGGTGACCTTCAACTTGTTGATGATTTCTTAGATTCAACATCAAAAAATGATCCATGAAAAAAAAAAGATGAATTGGACTACATTAACATTAAAATCTTCTGTTCTGTCAAAGATACTATTAAGAGAATAAAACACAAGACACATAATTGGAGAAAAATATTTGCAAAACATATATCTGACAAAAGACTTGTATTAAAAATACACACAAAAAATCTTTAAACTAAGCATTAAAAAACAAACAATCCAATTTAGAAATGGGTAAATGATCTGTGCAGACACCTCAACAGATAAAAATAAGGATAAAAAAGGTGCTCAACATCATATGTCTTTAGAGATATATAAATTAAAATGAGATTCTACCACACATCTATTAGAATAGCTAAAATCCAAAACACTAACAACACCAAATTCCAGAGAGGATATTGAGCAACGGGAACTCTCATTCATTATGGGTGGAATGGAAAATGGCACAGCCACTTTGGAAGAGTTTGGTAGTTTCTTACAAAGCTTCAATCCATCAATTATGCTCCTAGGTATTTACCCAAATGAGGTGAAAAACCATATCCACACAAAAAACCTGAACAAAAATGTTTACTGCAGTTCTATTCATAATTGAAAAAATAGTGTAAGTAAATAAGATGCTCTTAAATTTGTGAATGGATAAACACAGTGATACATCTATACAATGGACTATTTTACACATGGAGGAAATTTTGATGCATATTGTTAACTAAAAGAAGCCGGTCTCAAGAGGCTAAATATTGTATGATTACAAAAATATGACATGCTTCAAAAGACAAAACTATAAAGATAATAAAAATATCAATGGTAGTTCAAGAGGAGGGAGGCAGAGATGAACAGGTGGAGAACAGAGCATTTTCTCAGCAGTGAAACTGCTGTGGGTTATACTCTAATGATGTATACATGGCATTGTGAGTTTGTCATATCCTATAGAACTCCACAACACAAAAACTGAACCCTAATGTAAATTATGGACTTTAATCAATTATAAAAAGTCAACAGAGTTAATCAAGTGTGAAAAATGTACTACATTAATATAAGATATTAATATGAGAGAAAACATTGTGTTGAAGAAAAGCAGGTATATGGGAACTTTCTGTATTATATGAACAATTTTTCTGTAAATCTGAAACTACTCTTTTTAAAAAACCTTTTTATTGGCTATGTAAACATATCCTTCCTCAAGAGGATCCAGCCTTCCTCTCATTCAAATGGGCTTTATGTTTGTAAACTGGCCCATGCATTAGAATTGCTTACTTTAGTAATCTGGCTATCCATTTCAGTTCTAGGAACACACTGATCCTCTAGCTAATGACAAAGATATTGGCATCCCATACAATTCTGATTTCTGCTAAGGGTCTGATGTCCATTACAAAAAAACATGTCTACCTTGTCTTTGCAATTAAGTATCAACACTTAGATCTTGCTACCCTGGAAATCCTAATCAATTTAAAGAGACCAGTGTAATTGCAGTATTTCCCACTGTAATTTCTGGCCATGTCAGAGCTTTCACAGATGCCAGGGCTTTACACAATAATGTATTTCTCAATATTCTGCCCTTAGCCCTGCCTTCTCTCACCAATGTCAGGACAGCCAGTCAGAGAAAAGTCTTGCTTCTCTTAGACATTTATGTTCATCTCTGTGGGAGAGGAGATCCACAGAACCTCCTGACTTACCAATCCTAGATTTTGTTACATCTATAGTTCATTTATTTTAGGTGCTGGATTTGTGAGGGACAAAAAAGAATGTATTTCTCAAAACACTTTATCAAGAAATGTTAATAGACTCCCCAATGAGAGATGGTAACATGTTGTATATATAGGTCTTACATGTTAAATCCATTCTAGCATTCCAATATTTATATACCTTCCAATATCTTCCTCAAGATTAACAAGAAAGTTCTAAATTTCAATTAACTTTCATAATAAATGGGCAAAGGCTTGAACAGACATCTCTCCAAAAAATACATATAAATGGCCATAAAGCACATGGAGAGATGACGAACATCATTAGCCATCAGGGAAATGCAAATCAAAACCATTGTCACAGCAGGTGGAGACTCACACAATAACTGAGAGAATATTGAATTCCCGTCCTGGAGAGCTCTGCCACATTCTCTAATGGAGCAGCAAAAGTCCCCCAAGTGCAGGAGCAATGACTGGCAAAGGAGGATGGTCCATTGATGGGCCCCTGATATTGATGACTATACATATGAGACTTTGCTCTTGAAATTGAAACTTAGCCTAGTGTTATGGGGTGCCTAAGAGTTGCCTCCTGAGAGCCTTCTTGAAGCTCAAATGTGGCCTCTCTCTATGCCAAACTCAGCATATAAATGTATTACCTTCCCCCCAGCATGGTACATGACTCCCAGGAATAAGCCTCCCTGGCACCAAGGGATTACTAGAAGAACCAACTAGCAATGTAACTGGAAAAAGACCTTGAATAAAAGGGGGTAAAGCTAAAGACAAGTGAGTTTATATGGCTGAAAGACTTCAAAGTGCGTCGGGAGATTGTCCCAGGGGTAATGCTTATGCACATCTCAGTTGGATCTCATAGACTGTCAAAGTGGTTTCTGCCCCAAATGGTGGGGCTCCTGAGGGCTCTGGAGACACCCAGGCTCTATGGTCAGGACAGATAGCTCTGGAGCTTGGTGTCTTGCCAGTGAGCCCTACTTTGGAGTTTTTGCTCCTAAGAGTGACAGAGTTGGACTCAATTATGGCTTCCCTATATATGGCTCATCTGTCCCTTCTATTTGAACTTATACTTGGTGCTCGAGTTTGTAGGTATATGTCCAGAGACTGGAGTTTTTGGGCTGTCAGTGTGCCAGCTGGGCCCAGAACCTCGAGAGTTGCAACACCTTCTCAACAGTTCTTTGGACTTACCCAGGACAACTAACAAAGAGGTGAGGAATGACAACCACCATACCAAGGAAAGGAGAGAGCCGACAACTGCAAGCAACAGAGTCCCATCCATTGGCTGTATGGAAACAAAGCCTCCTCTCAATTAGAGGTGGAGTGGACATCACCATCCCAGAATCCCCAGGAATAGGGGATGAACTATGGACTAGAGTGGACTTACTGGTATTCTACTATAGATATACTGTGATTCCGGCATTGGAAGTAATTACAACATTGATGTGGAGGCAGTGACCACTGGAGCCTCTGGGGGCAGGGAGAGAGAAAAACAGTTTTAATATGGGTGCTTTTTTGGGACTTGGGAATCATCCTGAATGACATTGCAATGATAGTTATAGGCCATTTTACATCATCATATAACATGCAGAACTGTGTAGCTGAGAGTGTAGACTACAATGTGAACTATGGTCCATGCTCAGTGGCAAATCCCCAGGATGTGTTTATCAATTCCAATGAATGTGTCACACTAATGAAGGATGTTTATGTGGGAGGGCGTGGGATGTGTGGGGAGTGGGGCATACAGAAATCCCTATGTTTTTTGTGTAATATTTATGTAATCTGAGTATCTAAAATTTTTAAAATTATTATTAAAAAACACAATGATATACCATTTTACATCCATTAGAATGCAAATATAAGAATGTTCTTTCAAGAACTGTAACCAAGATACATCAATAGTACAGAGTATTGATACTGGAGAGATATGTGGGGAAAATTCACCTAAGGCATACATCAATGGAATATGAATGTGTTTTTGTTGTCATAGGTATATTTTCATCAATAGATAGAGGCTTGCACAGTAGCTAACAAAATAGTAAACTCCCATCCAGGGGAAGCCCTTCTACCTTCTCAAATAAAATGGCAAAATTCTCTGGAATATATGTGTTTCAACCCAGCTCCTGAAGGGCACAGGAAGTGGGGATGGCTGCAAGACCAAAGAACACACCTGGTACAGTGTCAGACATGTCATATTAGATAGCTACTGTGGCTCATGATAGTCAAGTAGTGGAGAGGCTTACAAATGGCAATATATCTGTCAAAGGCCATGGCTATGAGCAGCACCATCTCCACACTACCAATGATATGAATGAAGAAGATCTGAATGATGCAACCTCCAAAGGAGATGACTTTGTGCTTTCTGAAAAGGTAATAAATCATCTTGGGGTTAAGGACAGAAGAAACACCCAGGTCAATGAAGGGAAGATTTGCCAATAGAAAGTACATGGGGGAGTGTAAGTGAGGGTCAGTAGCCTCTGTGAGCACAATGAGAGAGTTTGCCGACATGCTTGCCATGTGAAATATGGAAGAGTACACAAAGAGGAGAAGTTGGAACTCCCAGATATTGGAGAGCCCCAGAAACACAAACTCTGACACCACGGAGTGATTCGCTCCATCCATTGCTTTATTAATGAGATTGCTTCCAGTATTACCAGATAAAAGAAAATAAAAAGGAAACTAAAATAAAAATATTAATAATGCCATAGGGTTATAATGACTAATTATTCACGGATATTCACTCTGCACAACTATAAGGCCCCCAATTCAGACTCAGGGCCTTATATTCATAAAATAATGAATTTTCCCCATGATCACCTGACTCAGATGAGTCACTTCCTCATGTAATTTTCTTTTCTTATCACCATAGCCTCTCAGATTTATTCTCAATCTGCAAACAAGGAAAGATAGCAAATATAAAAGCATAGTAGATGTTATAGGCACAAATCGAGAAGGTTAGGAAAGGTAATACATTATAAAACAGAGTAGAAAGAACAGGTGGATATGGCTTCATTTTCCATAAGCTCATAGGTTCTATTTGTGAATTGCTCATGGAATCTTCTTCAGTCTTCAACTTTTCTCTCTCCTTAACCATGCATCATCTCATGCACAAATGATTCATGTAGTCAATCTAACATCACTTCCAACAATTATATTTACAATTCACCCAAAACCCACAGAGCAGGGTGAGTATAACAGAAATCTGATATAGGGCACATAGGTGACTCATCAGTATGACAGAACAAAGACAAGGGTAATATAGGGATTGCTGCATAGTTATTAAAGTATAAGTGGGAATTAATAGTAGGATGATAAACAGTCAGGATATGGACAAGCTATGCAATGTGGGAAGAGGTGGTCTAGGAAATCAAGGAGGTTATAAAAGTCAATTTGGTTTATCTGTTCAGATTATTCACAATCCATAAGTTTGTGAACCCTAGATAGAGCTATTGAAACACTAAGCTCCTAGAGGTTTCCGGAGATGAAGAAATGCACATTACTAAAGTTATACATGGCTTATAATCATTAACCTCCTGTCCTTCATCTCTGCTGATTTTAACCTCTTTCTATGTCATCTCTCTTCTTCAAACCATCTGATGCCAATTATGACTGTCCCTAAACTCTAAACCTTGTCTGCTACATGAGTCCCCCTGACTCTTCCTCATTCTTTTAGGAATACAAGTTAGCACATGGAAGATATCGTCTCCTACTTGTGGGTCGAAGATATCTGTGTCTCAATCCCTCCTTGATATACAGCATTTGACCATGCTGCTCAAGGTAAAGTGTGTTGAGAAAAGAAGGAGGTTGGAGTCAGAACAATAAAAGGCTGGTAAAATAAAAGTACATGAATGCATAAGAAACCTCACATTTGTTACTGAGAGGAGAGGGCATAAGAAACCCAGCATTATGAAAAAAATGCAACCCCATTTTGCCCTTTAATATTTTGTTTATATTTACATGCATACACACATTCGGTTTTACATGGTGATTAAAATTTGTCATAAAACTACTACCACACAAACACCTCAGAATGTTATCTAGTCCCAGTTTCTCATTTAATCAAATGAGAAGGTAATAATACAGTGAGGGACACATAGTATTTTTAAAGAGAAACTAAGTTTTTTTTTTTTTTATCTAGATATGGCTTTGGATTCTACATAACAGAAAAGTAATAAAGGGAGAAGAGATATTCCAAACCCTAAGACTTTCAGTCCAATACAGTAATCTCTAGTCTCATGTGATATTAGATGAAATGGAAAAATCCATTTCCTCAGTTATACTAGCATGTAACTATTAGATATTTATTGGATAGTGCAACATTGAACATTTCTCATCTCTAGAAACCTTTAAAGGTTAACCCAAACCCCCTTACTCCTTGAAAATTTCCCTACTACTCTAGTTCATAATAATCTTTTCCCTCTCTCATTCCTAAAGTCAGGAAACTCAAATTTTAATTCGGAAAATAAAGTCCCATACAACAAATAGCCCACAGTATTTTGCACCATTGCAGAAGTTCCAGGTGTTTGTTGTTGACAGAGAAGGACACAAAGGTTTCTACCGGGAAATTTGGAGAAAGCTTTAAAAAAACTCAAGGGTGTTGTAAGAGCTTTGAAAAATTAGTAGGAATTTAATAAACTGAGAGCAAAGCAGAAGGTATTTGGAGAAGATAGTATAATGTGCTTCCTTCATTAGAGAAAATTCTTTGCTACTAGTCATCTATCTTCAATGCTTTCATTTTTATAAATTCTTTCTCCACAAATATACTGTAAGTTTGAGGAGGACAAGGACAATTTCTTCTTTGTTTCCTAGAATACAGAATGAAAAAAATTAGTAAATATTTCTTGATTATTGGATTAAGAACACATCTTTGAGACAGTCTTTTATTCAGGGCCATAATTTTCCAGAGTTCCTAATTTTATAAACTAACATCTTTTTACATTAAGTCTAGCATGCAAAAAAGAAGTTTCCTAATTCAAACTGACATTTGAATTAAGAAACTAATTGACACATTGTCCAACCGATTCCAACAAGAGAATACCTAATATTCCTGTGAAATTTCCAGATGAAGAAAAAGAAACATCTTCACAAATTTTGTACAGGCTCTTGGTTTAAAATGATGAAGTCTTAGCAAGAAAAAGGTTGTAAAGGAAAAAATTTAGAGAGATACGGAGACAGAAGCAGCTTCTTTTTTACAGAGTTTATGAAATGATTTGTAGTGATCTCCCATACTCTTCTTAAAGGCAGAGAAGAAAATATAAATATATATTCAACAGATTTAAATTCCATTATTACATATTTATTTATAAAATTTATTAAATAAATTCCATTATTACTTATTATTCATTACCTATTTAGAGCTGGCATACTATATATCAAATGTGTTAATATATTTGATCCACATAATAACATGTTCAGCGGCAAGGGGAAGGAATATGTCAGATGGCAGAATTATTTTCATATATAATTGAGAAATTTCAAGCTCAGAGTAGTTGGCAATTTACCCCAAACCCTATAGCCAGTTAGTGTGGAACCAAAAATCAGGTTTTCTGATGCAAATTCAAGGGAGATTTCATGACATCATACAATTATGATTATTTTTTCATGATCTAAAACAATAATACATATCATTAAAGTCAGAAGCATAGTCCATTCTACACATAAAAAACATTTAAACCATACATCACTTGAATTACCCATGATCTCACAGCTACTTGTGGAAGAGCCAAAATTTCAACCTACAGTTTAGTACTACAATTTAGAAGGGAAATATTGATGAGAATGGGAAATAATCAAAATGCATCAAGGTTTTGGTGTCAGAAAAGATTTAGCAAAGTTGGGAGGTCATTTATTCATTTAAAAAGTGGTAAAAATAATAGGCAAGAAAACTCAGAGCTGGAGTTAAAAATTGGGGATCATTTAAAATTTTAAGTCATCAAAAAGTAAGACTTGTTAAGAAATTATATGAAAAGAGATTTTTTTAAAGTTAATAAAATGCATACATGGCTGAAGGAGCAAATATACAGTATTTACCATTATCATTATTACAGGAGCATTTTTACTATTTTTAGATATTACTTCTCTTTTGAAAGTTCAGCTTCTATATACTGCAAAAAGAGATAAGGTAGAAAGGAACTACAAAATAGTAAAGCATGGTGGTCACTTTCATATGCTATAGAATGATACAAAAGGAAAAGTTTAAGAAAAAGGCATGGATTCAATACTGTGATACTAAAAGTAAAGAGCAACTGAAATCATGTAGTAGAAAGAGAACCAACAATATAGTAGATAATGAATGGTTGCATAGACAGCAAGATTAAAAATGATTAATTCAGTAAAGTAGGTGGAAAGGATTTTGAAAAAGAAAACCTGTTATAAACTGTTAAAAACAGTTTATTAACAGTCACAATAACTAAAAATATCTTGAAACAACTGTGATAGTCTTGTTGAAGATCGATGTTATGAATTTAGAGAAAAGGTGCAAGGAGAATTTTTGTGAAACCATTCAGAAATGCTCAAGAACTCAATATTTAGAATTTTAACTTAATCGTTTTTTATTTGCTTTGTTGTGTTTTTGTTTGTTTCTTTTGTTTGCCATATGAGCAGGATGGGGTATCACAAAAGAGACAGAGATCATTTGTGGTTAGAGGTCACATTGAAATTGTTTCATCAAATTTCCTGCTGGGTGATACAACATGTGAAGCCAGCAATATAATAAGTGAAAATTTTATGATATAAGTGAAGCATTAAAATGGAGAAAACAGGAACAAGAGCCAGAGAATTTAAAATCAGGGACAGTAATTACAAGGTTAGGGGGATGATACTTTCTCCCATACCTTGATTCTCAAATCTGGTTCCCTGTTAAAAATCAACCATACTTTCTTTCATGTGCCTTTCTCCAAACAATTGTCCAAACTCTCCCTTCTTGTAAAATTCCTGCTCCTTCTTCTCCTGTCATTAAATCCTGCTTCTCTGGGGACATGGAAACCTGAGGATGGGGTTGTTCTTGTGGTAGAGAATAACCCACCACATCTCCAGCCTATCCACCACACCACCACCACCTACCTGAGCTATCTAAATGTGCACAGAGAGCAGCATGGTGAAGGAGTCAGAAAAGTTATCCAAAGTAGATTTTCTCCTGTGCATGAGCATTAACCATGCCATACCACCCACCCTCCATAGGACAAAAAACTAAATAAAACACTGCTGTTTTAAAAGAGATGACTAATTAGCTTCTGTAGCAGGTGGTGACTTAGTAAGGCTTTAGAGTTCTGGGATCTCAGATTGGGATCAACAGACCAAGGGAACTGTCTCATAGGAATGTCAGGAGGCAGAAAAGAAGTGTATAATTTTCTTATGAAGATTTGTCACTTTGTTTACACAACTTATATCTTTATTTTATGATATGAACCAGGGGAATAGCTAATAAAAATGAAAATGTATATTCTACTTTTTCAATGGGAAAAATTGGAAACATTCCAAAAAATACTTAGAATAATGGAGAAAATGTGAATACCTGGAGTAAAAACATATTGGAGGTAGAAAGACAGGGATGGAAATAGAAACAAAGATGAAGACAGGGATGGAGATGTAGAATATGTGCACACAACTTTTACTTCCTGGAGAAAAAAGGGAGCAATTAGTCTTAACAGACAAGAAAATTCAATTCAGATTTTCAGCCCTTTTCATGTCATGATTTACCCCCTAGCAAGTGTTCATTCCATTATAGAGAAAGGAGAATTGGTTAAAAAAAAAATTAGAAATAATCAGCATGTAAAAATTCCAAAGATATCAAACAAAAGACTTGATAGATTACAGCAGGTTTGAAAGAGTTAATTCACCAAAAATCTAATAATACTGGGATACAAAATTAACACATTGAAAATGAGTATTTAATTCAAAATAAGGTTAAAAATACAATTTTCTTGGATTTTAAATATAATGATAATTAAAACTTGATCTCACTCCAGATTAACGCCAGTGTCCAGATCTCTAGATGGTATGGTTGTCACAGAATTAACAGTTTCGAGTCCAATCAGTTTCTGATCTACTTGTCTGTTAGCGAGGTGGGCAAACAGACTCAGAGACACAAATTCTTAGCCTGAGCTTGGTAATTTGAAAGCATAACTCAAGTATTCTGCAGTTAATCATTATTCTAATCTTGAATTTCTGTGAATTACAGCTGAAAGTTCTTTCTAAAATCTTAAATGCCACTGCACAGCAATTGTCATATCAAATAATCCTACAATTCACCATTTGACAAAAGGAGAAAGGAGATGAGATATCCATCAGTTTAGTAATTAATGCTTTAACATTCTATTTTGGAAATTCCCAAACTTAAAATATAAAAAAATTACATTACACAGGATTTTCCTGTACATGGACATTGCCAATTCTCAGAAAAAGGCTAAAACTCATGCATTTTTTCTTCTTCTCATAACCAGAAGGAAATTCAGGGTTCAAAGTGTTTCAGTAATGAATAATAATATTCAAAGGAGAATGAAACAATATCTTCTAAAATGAAGTGGCCCTCAGAGAAATGTTGCAAGAACATTTCAGTAAGAAGGAAAAACTACAGAGTGTATCAATACTAAGTTACTAGATGCCCCCATTAGAATGTTAGTGGCTGTTATTGCCTTCAGGTTGAGTTTGAAAGCACCTGACACTGGATCTAGAGAGAGAAACTATAAAAAGCTATAGTCACCTCTTACTAGTTTTCAC
Organism: Cabassous unicinctus; assembly: GCA_029593785.1. NCBI lineage: Eukaryota > Metazoa > Chordata > Mammalia > Cingulata > Chlamyphoridae > Cabassous > Cabassous unicinctus. The sequence continues at coordinate 41,773 of JAQZBX010006210.1, read as the reverse complement.
ACCATTGTGTAATCCCCTCTCACACTGTACAGAGTTGATCTGTGTGATAAAAACCATATGACTCCCTTTCCTTACTTTTTAGATTCATTTCTTATACCGAATTGACATGTAGAAGGTCTATTGAGGCATCAGTCTCGACGTGGTTAATATAGTTAAGAAAACTATTTTATTTTTTACTGTGTTACCATTGTGGTATTTGCTCTGCCATTTTATAATAATTTTCTCTATAATTTCAGCAAGATATTGTCACAGACACATTCTTATCCTTAAGAAAATTAAAACAAACAAACAAACAAAAAAAACCATATGACTCAAGTGATGGTATGTCACTTCCCAAATTATGTTATAAAACAATATGGCTTCCATCTTGATCTCTCTCTCTCTCTCTCTCTCTCTCTCTCTCTCTCTCTCTCTCTCTCCTCACACTAGGGTATGGCTGTTAAAGAACTATTTCAATTGACTATATCAAGCAATCTACTCTGGGAAAAGCAATATATCATGTTGTGATCATTGTATGAAAGGCCCATGAAGTAATAAACTAAGGCCTCCAACCAGCAGTCAGTGAGGAACTGAAACTTTCTAAAAGCCTCATGAGTCAACTTGGTAGCAGGGTCTCCAGCCTTAATTGAACTTAGAATTGACTGCAGTCTTTGTCAACAGTTTGACCACAATTTCCTGAGATTTATGTGTCTAAAGCACTCAGCTAAACAGCTCTAAAATTCCTGACCCTCTGTAACTATATGAGATAATAAATGTTTGCTGTTTTGAGCTGTTAAGTTTTGAGGTTACTTTTAACACATCAGTTAAACTTTTAGGTTCCCAAGAAAGAGATTCTACAGCTAAGGGATAAGTCAACTCACAAAGAGAAAAATTCATATTGGGGAAGTTTTACACCCACACTCTATAATATTTTTGGAGACCTTGAAATGTGCTGAGGTGTGTTTTTATAATGGGCATAGGGAAATTTGGGTTAAAATTATTTAGTACACCAATGCTAAGAAATATAATGCCTTGAAACAAATAATATCACACATAATAAATGAATTACTAATGAGGATGATACAATATTTGTACTTCTTGTTTCAGCTCCAACATGAAAAGATCTTGCAGGTTTTCACTGTCATCTTTGCAACTAAAAAAATGTTGAACAAACTGATTCTCTTACACAATAAAGGTGGCTTTCAGAAAAAATGTGATAAGCTATAATAAAAGAAAAAGAAAAATTACTGTCTGAAAAGACAAAATAAACATCAGAATGAGATTCATACATGACATACATTTTGGAAGTTTCATACAGAGAATTTTAAATAATAACATTAAAATTTTAAATGCTTTCATGAAAAAAGAAGTCAGCATGCGAGAAAAGATGGGTATGGTAAGCAGAGAGATGGAAATTTTATGAAAGTGACATAGGGATATATTAGAAATCAAAAAAGAAGAATGCCTCTTAAGACTCATCAGTAGACTTATCATAGCTAAGGAAAGAATCAGTGAGCTTAAAAATAGGTCAAAAGAAAGTACCTAATATGCAAAATAAACAGGTAAAAAATGGGGAAAAAAAGAATACAATATCCAAAAACTGTGGGAACTTCAAAATATGCAATTAGAATATTAGAAAGAGAAGAAAAAGAGAAGGCGAAAAGAAATATTTGAATAAATAATGAGTGATCTTTTCCCCCAAAATTGATAGATATCAAACAACAGATCTGGGAGCTCAGGGAATACCCAAACATGGTAAATACAAAAACAATCTACATGTAAACATATATGTAAACTGGAATAAATCAAAGACAGAAAGAAAATCTTGAAAGAAGCCAGAGATTTAAAACACCTAATCTATAGAAGAAGAAGGATAAGAATTACAGCAGACAGCTTGTGAGAAACCATGCAAACAAAAAGAGTGGAATTAATATCTAAGTTGTTGAAAGAATGAATAAAATCAACACAGAACACTCTATGCAGGAAAATATCCTTCAATGTAAAGGGAAATAAAAACTTTTCAAGATGTCTTGGGAAAATTCATCACCAGCTGAAAGAAAGAACAACAAACTAATTCCAAAGCACATAGAAAGAAAGAAATAACAAAGATCAAAGCAGAAGTAAATGAAATTGAGAAAAAAATTGAAAGAATCAACTAAACAAGCTGGTCCTTTAAGATTAATAAATCATCAAACACTTAGCTAAACTAACAAAGGGAAAAAGAGAGAAGATTCAAATAAAATCAGGAAAGAAAGACGGCATTACTACTGACCCCACAGAAATAAAAAGTGTCATAAGAGAATATTATGAAAATTAGACAATCTAGATGAATGGACAAATTCCTAGAAACACACAAACACACAAACCTACACAGATTCTATAATAATAGAAGATCTCAACAAACCTATCACAAATAAAGTGATTGAATCAGTCATCAAAAACCTCCCAACACAGAAAAGCCCAGGATCAGATACCTTCACAGGGGAATTCAATCAATCATTTAAAGAAGAATTAATACCAATCCTCAAACTCTTCAAAAAAATTGAAAAGGAGAGAACACTACCTAACTCATTCTATGAAGCCAACATGACCCTAATACCAAAGTCAGATAAAAATAATACATAAAAAGAAGATGACAGACCAATCTCTCTAATGAATACACATGCAAAAATTCTCAAAAAAATATTTCAAATCAAAATAAACAGCATAGTAAAAAACAACTATACATAATGATCAAGTGAATTTTATTCCTGGTATGCAAAGGTGGTTCAATAAAAGAAAATCTGCTAACGTAATACACCACATTAACAAATCAAAGGAGAAAAACAACATGATCATCTCAATGCAGAAAAGGCATTTGACAAAATCCAGCACTCTTTCTTGATAAAAAGAATTTTTAGAAAACTAGAAATAAAAAGGAGTTTTCTCAATTTGTGGAAAGCCACTTATGAAGAACCAACAGATAACATATTACTTCACTTAATGTTGAAAGCCTGAAAGCATTCTCCCTAAGATCAGGAAAAAGACAAAGACAACTTCTTTCACTCCTGCTATTCAATATTGTACTAGAAATTCTAGATGGAGCAATTAGGTAAGAAAAAAATGCATCCAAATTAGAAAGAAATAAGTCAAACTATCTCTATGTGCAGATGACATGAACTTTTATAAATAAAACCGAAAGGAATCCACAGGAAACTACAAAAGTTAATATTTAAAAATTCATCAGCAAAGTGTCAGTGTAGAATATCAGCATGCAAAAATCAGTTGTGTTCACTTAACAGAGGAACTTTTGGAGAAGATGTAGGAATGGGGAGCTGCAGTACTCATCCTTCCACCAAAACAACTACTAAACAGGCAAGAACTGTCTCAAACAATACTTTTTTAACCCCAGAGGCCAGAAAACACTGTACAACATCCATGGAAGAGTGGAAAGAAGAGGTGATAAATTACAGTAAAGCACTGTAAATTGCTATCTCGGTGTGGTGGCTAGCAGTGCCCTTCTCCTACTCTCACAGCAGCCCACCAAAGGGTAAAGTCCCTGGCTAGCTGCTGCTGACAGAAAGGGACATTAAAATCCTCTTACCCAAGAACAGAGCCAGACACAGCTGATCACTGATCATGGCATTTGATTAGCAAATTCAGATGACTGGGTTCCAGCTCTGAAGGCAGCTACTGTTTCAAACTTCCCTGGACAAAGGTAGCAGCAGTAATTTTCTCAAACCTCCCTAAGACAGTGGCAGAGGCAGTGGAGATTTAAATCCACAAGGCTTCTTCCAGGGTGCAGGGGAAAGTTAGCTGAAGGGCTGCATTTGCTTGCCAGGTCAGGAAAGTTCAGCTTTGGGGAGCCATCAGAAGTTTTGGGCTCCCTTTCTGATAAACTCAAACTCCACAGGACACTTTGGAGCAAGTCTGTGCTCCCTTCATTGGTCTCTGGCCATGTTTTAGCTGGGAAAGACTGAACTGAAAAAGTCCATCCCAGGGTGACCCTCCTCCCAGTATTTTCCCATTAGGGAAAAGCAGTAAGGCAATGAAAGGAGTATAAAAAACAAATGAGACAGACAGTCTAGGACAAGAGCCTACTGGCTTCAGATACCTGGGAGAGGGAGATTTGTAACTTGAGAAATAGATGGGACAACCAAACTCCTGTAACAGGGGGACTCCAAAACAACAAAAAATCAAAAGACCAGGACAAGACAGAGGCCCTGTAAAACATAGAAAGCCCTGTACAGTGCATTTACCTTTAGCAGCCCTTACTGATAGGAGGGCTGAAACACAAGAAAACCTCTGTCTTATCACCAGATGTTTACAAAACCAAGAAACAGATATCCCAGGGAGTAAATCCCAGATTAAAACCTTTTAAAGCATGAGGAAAAAACAAATACAATGCAAACTATGTTAGTTAGTAATATTTTAATATTCTTTGGTCAGTTTTAATAAAGGTACCACACCAATGCTAAGTGTTAATAATATGGGAGTATAATGGGTATGCATTTTTTTTCTTTTTGGAGCAATGAAAATATTCTAAAATGGATTGTGGTGATAAATACACAACTCTGATTAGACTAAGAGCCATTGACTGTAAACTTTGGATGGTATAGCAGTTTGGCAGTTTGGTATAGTTGTGAATTCCAAAAATAGATATTGGATTATGCTTGTAAACTGGTCTGTTCATCTGGACATGATTCAGTTATGATTAGGGCTTTCATTGGGTCACATCAGTAGGGTGTTGAGCCCCATCCCTTGGTGGGTGGGGTCTCAAAGATAAAAGACATTGCAAAGGACAGAATTCGAGTTTTGCTTTGAGTTGGTATTCTGATGTGGAGTCTTGAGCTGGAGCCCTGGGAACTAAGCATACAGAGGAGCTTGGTCATGAGGAAAGAGAGAAGAACCGGGGGGAAAAAAGACAAGTCATTTGCCTGACAGTTGACAGCTGGCCTTGTGGAGAGAGGCAAAGGCTAGATAGCCTCATAGCCTCATAGGCTGACCTTGTGGAGGAAATGGAGGAACTGAGCCTTGAGAAAAACAGAGCCCTGGGAGAGAGGAACCCAGGAAGCCTGGACACTGCAGACATCAGCAGACATCTTGCTCCAACACGTGGAAATAAACTTTGGTGAGGGAAGCAACTTATGCTTTATGGCCTGGTAACTGTAAGCTTCTACCCCAAATAAATAATCTTTATAAAATTCAAAAGATTTCTGGTATTTTGCATCAGCACTCCTTTAGCTGACTAATACAAATGGCTTGTATGCTGTGTGAATAAAACTACTTAAACAAGAAAAAAGTAAGTGGCCAAATCTAGCTGATTTGCCAAGCTGAGTTTTAATGGTCAAAAGAATCATCGCCAAATAATGACATTATTTGGGCAAGAGTAAAATGAATAAACTAGCTGATTGGTAACAGTTTGTCAAGAAGGAGGCAATAAAGGTGGGATGGCGGTGAAAATGTGTTTTTTTTTTTTGCCACTTTATAAAACTGATATTTACTTGATGTTTGGATTTGATTGAGAATCAATGGAAGTTAGAAAATATTTATTTTTTAAAAGTTGAGCTAATATTTATAAATTCAAAAAAATTATTGACTATTTCAGTAAAATTGAACAAGTAAAAGAAAATATACCTTTACAAAAAATCAATATCAAGTGTTAACAATGATTAAGACATTACTTCAAAACTGAATTACAGGGAAGCGGGTGTGGCTCAATCAATAGAGCTCCCATTTACCATGTGTGAGGCCTCGGGTTTGCTTCCCGGGAACTCCTTGTGAGGGCAGGCCAGCCCACGCAGCATGGTGGGCTGATGCAGTGGGACCTCACAGCAAGGGGGAGATAACCAGACATGGAGAAAACACACAGCGAATGGACACAGCAAGCACAAGCAGCAAGGGGGGATAAATAAATAAATAAATAAATAAATAAATAAATAAATAAATCTTAAAAAAAAAAACTGAATTACAAATAAGGTAACTGTAATATTACACTCTCCTTAAAATTCTACCTGGCACGGAGAAAATTATGAAGAATTTGCAAATCATTCTTGGGGAATGGATATAGTAGACTCTAAAAATATTAGCTCATATCAGTTACGATTATCATCATAATAAATGCCATACAGGAGAGACTTATACTTCTAAGGTGTATGGAATAATTTTAATTGAAAGACTTCTAAGAGATAAAAAAGAAATTTAGACATAAAGTTTGCATACATATCTAACAATTTTCACAATATCCCTCTTTGAATTCTCCTCATTAATGGCCTCTTTCCTTTGACAATATTTCAGATTAAAGTAGCATGTGAACCTCATCAATCAACACCATATAGATTGATCAAAAGCTTAAGATTACCCTGTGCTTTACCCCAACTTTTGCAAAATCCACCTGAAGGAAGAGTCTATCCCATGTCTTTCATTGCTCACATCCAATAATATTAATAAAAATTAACAATATTTCTTTCTTTAAAGACATAAATTCCCTTAGACTGTAGATTTCCAAAGTAAAGGTCAATGTATAATATTTATTTATCATTTATCCATACATGCTAGAACACTATTTTGTACACAAAGGGAAATCAGTTATCATTAGGAGCCATGTAGACCAATATATACCAATTCTGCCATAGTGCCCCATGTAAATGTTGCAATATTAGACTGCTTTCTAAAAATGTGAGGGAATTTTGATTTTCTCTTGTGACTGGCTTTCCATGCTTACTTCTAAGTTGACATAGCTTCTAAATTAGTCTGTGTTCATCTCATGCTATTTTCTACAATAACTCAACATTAAAACTGGAACAAACCAATTCCACATGTCTTTTCTCATAACATATGCAGAAAGACAAATATTGCCAGTGTTACCTCCATTATTAAAGTGCACAGAGACTGTGTGTGAAAGCATTCTGGTATCCCTGGTGGCACTGACCTCAGAAATTGACCGAAACTCATTCAATGAATGAATGAGAGATATGCAGACCTCTAAGTTATATGTTTCTATCAGATAGTAAAATGTATAATGGTCTGCAGGATCCTGAAGACATATAGTTTTGCTAGCTACTGAAGAAAGAAGATGCAATACTTGAGACTAAAATCATGACAGTTGGAATTTTTCAGGAGGCCAGTTATGCATATACAGAAATCATCACTGGTGATTACAATTTACCTAGGCTTACAAAATGCCTTTCTAAAGGTACAACATCAAAATCTGTGAAAAATACCAAACTACCAAGTTTAAGGATTTTATATGCATGTGAATAGTTTAGTAGCTTCTTTCATAATAACAAGACAACATTAATTGGAAAAGATTGAGAAGTTTCATATATGTGTAAGAAGATTATGACATATTCCCAAAGGGAGAAATAGCACTACTAAAATGTTGGCTTATAGATATACATAATCTAAAATTAGATTAAATGGTAGATCATGTTTTATCACCCTTTACACTTACTAATCTACCTTGAATAACTTTCCATGTCATTTATATTCATTAGCTGTCATTTATATTCATTAGCTGTCATTTATATTCATTATATTCATTAGCTGTCCTGTATGTACATAATTACACTACTTAGAATGAGTAAGCGACCATAGATCCAAAAGATGATGTTAAGTTCTACTGATAAGGAAGAAAAATAGTAAAATAGGAGATTGGGATGCAAATAAGCATGATGTTTAAAAGTGTACCAGTTGGAATGCAGGACAGTTTGAAAACAATAGAATGGTTACCCTGAGAGAAAATTTATTTACACCACTTTTTTAAATGTGTGAAAAATATTTTTGGCACTATTCCTTGGGACCTGTAAAGTAAGGGATAATATAATCTTGGATATTTATATTAAAAAAATGTCAATTTTTCTGGTCAGGGAATAATATTACCAATTTTTCAGAGGGAATAAAATAGATCTACAATATAGATTATGAATATCCATGAATATTTAAAATATGTCCAGAAAAATTAGTGCCTTATTTTGGTCACTGCTAAGAACTTTTTTTTAAATTAGAGAAGTTGTGAGTTTATAAAGCAATCATTCATAACATTTAGATTTCCGTACACTCACTCACCACACTACATTTGCTATAATTGATAAAAGAACATCTAAATATTACTACTAACTTTAGTCCATAACTTACTATAGGTGTATTTCTCCCATGTATCACCATATTCTTAACATCTTGTAGTAGTGATATACATTTGACTAGATCATAGAAGATTATTTTATTTGTACTATTATCCACAATCCTCATCCAACACTATGTTTACTATGTTACACAATCCCAATATTCCCCTCTAGTTTTCTATTAACATCCACATCCTTAGATTACCTCGTTTCAGCCAAGATGACATTTATAAATCAATGGTGTTAGTTATACTCACTATAGTGTGTTACCATCAACTCTATCCATTTCCAAACATTACAATCAATCTTATCAAAAACTCTGCATGTTTTAAACATTGGCTCCCCCTTCTCAGCCCTTACTCTATCTCTTTTAACTACATGAGTTTGCACATAGTATTTAACTCATACTAGTGAAATGATACAATATTTGTCCTTTTGTGTCTGGCTTATTTCACTCAACACAGTGTCCTCAAGGTTCATCCATATTGTCATATGCATCCCAAGTTCATTTCTTCTTACTTTGGAATGCTATTCCATCATATGTATATTAACACATTTTGTTAATCTGTTGATGGACACTTAGGTTGGTTCCATCTTTTGGCAATTGTGAATGACGCTGTTTTGAATATCAGTGTGCAAATGTCAGTTCCTGTCCCTGTTTTCAGTTCTGAATATATTCTTAGTAGTGGAACTGCTGGATCATACATGAATTCTATATTTAGATTTCTGAGGGACCACCAAATTGTCTTCTACAGATGCTGCACCATTCTACATTCCTACCAACAGTGAAAGAGTGTTCCTATTTCTCCACATCCTCTGCAACATTTGTAGTTTTCTGTTTTTTTGTCATTTGTATTTCCTCTTTGGAATCAAAAGGCCATCCCAGGCTTTTGCTCATTTTCTAATTGGCTTGCTTATCTTTTTATTGTTGAGTTGTACAATATCTTTATACAACATAGAAATCAAATGCTTATTGGACATGTGGTTTTCAAATATTTTCTTCTATTGAATAGGCTGCCTTTTAAATTTCTTGACATAGTCATTTGAAGCACAAAAGTATTTCATTTTGAGGAGGCACCATTTATCTATTTTTTTCTTTCATTGATCATGCTTTCTCTGTGAGGTTTCAGAAACCACCACACCTTGAAGATGTGTCTCTACATTTTCTTCCAGGAGTTTTATGGTTGTAGCTTTTATATTAAGGTCTTTGATCCATTTTTAGTTGATTTTTGTACATACTGTGAGATAGGGGTCCTCATTCTTTCTTTTGGATAAAGATAACCAGTTCTCCCAGCACCATTTTTATCCACAAAGCTGGATAGTCTTGACAGCTTTGTGAAAAATCACTTGACCATAGATGTGAGGGTCTATTTCTAAACTTTTAATTCAGTTCCATTGGTCTATATGTCTATCATTATGCCAGTATCATGCTATTTTTACCACTGTAGCTAAGTAATATTCTTAAAGTCAGGAAGTGAGATTCCTCCAACTTTGTTCTTCTATTTAAAGACAGTTCTGGTTATTTGGGTCTCCTGGCCCTTCCAAATAAATTTGATAATTGTCTTTTCCTTTTCTTCAAAAAAAGACTGTGGGCATTTGTATCAAGATAGTGTGAAGCTGTAAAACAATTTTGGAAGAACTGACTTCTTAATGATATGTAGTTTTCCAATCCATGAACTCAATGTCCTTCCATATAGTTTGGTCATCTTTGATTTCTTTGAGCAATATTTTGAAATTTTCTGAAGACAGGTCCTTTACATCCTTGGTTAAATTTATTCCTAAATATTGATTCTTTTAGTCACTATTGTAAATGGATCTTCTTTCCCTGACTTACTTCTCAGGTTCTCATTGTATAGAAACACTACTGACTTTTCCTTATTAATTTTATATCATGTCTCATGGCTGAACTCATTTATTAGCCCTAATAGCTTTGTTGTAGATACGTTGGGACATTCTAGGTATAGGATCACAACATCTAGTGAAAGTTTTAATACTCCTTTCTAATTTGAATGCTTTTTATTTGTTTTTATTGCCTAATTACTCTAGCTAGAACTTCTAGCGTAATATTGAACACCAGTGGTAGCAGTGGGCATCCATGTCTTGTTCCAATCTCAATGGGAAAGCTTTCAGTCTTTCACCACTGAGTATAATGTTAGCTGTGGGTTTTTCAAATATGTCCTTTGCCACGATGGGAAAGTTTCCTTCTATTCCTATCTTTCTAAATGTTTTTACCAAGAAGGAATGCTACAGTTTTTTTCAAATGCCTTTTCCACACGAATTGAGATAATCATGTAATCTTTCTTTTTTGATTTATTAGTGTATTAGTCAGCCAAAGGGGTGCTAATGTGAAATACCAAAAATGGGTTGGTCTTTATAAAGGGTATTTATTTGGGGTAGAAGTCCACAGTTACCAGGCCATAAAGCGTTAAGTTTCTTCTCTCACCAGAGTCCCTTGCCACATGTTAGAGCAAGACAGCTGCTAGCATTTGCCAGGGTTCAGGCTTCTGGGGTTCCTCTCTTTCCGGGGCTGCATTTCCCTCTGGGCTTAGCTCCTGTTTGCTCCACAAGGTTAGCTGTAGACAATCAGGCAAATGGCTTGCTTCTATTCTCCTGGGGCCTTCTTTCCAACATCAAAACTGCTTCTCAAAAGACTGCTTCAACTCTGCTCTTTGCCTTGCCTGTTATATTAGATTCCCCACCCACCAAGGGGTGGGGCTCAATGCCCTACTGACGTGGCCCAGTCAACGCCCTAGTCATAACTTAATCATGCCCAGATTAACAGATTAGTTTACAAGCATGATCTAATTATATTTTTGGAATTCATAATTACATCAAACTGCCCAACTGCAACAATTAGTATGGGATATTACATTGATTGATTTTCTGTTCTTGTACAACACGTGCATACCTGGGATAAAAGCCACTTGATCATGATATATAATTCTTTTACCGTGCTGTTGGACTCAATTAACAATTATTTTGTTGAGGATTTTCCCACTTATGTTCATTAGGGAAATGGGTAAGTAATTTTCTTTTTTCCTAGTATCTTTACCTGGCTTTGGTATTACAGTGACGTTGGCTTCATAGACTGAGTTTGGCAATGTGCCTTCCCCTTCAATTTTTTGGAAGTATTTAAGCAAGATTGGTATTAGATCATCTTTGAATGATTGGTACAATTCACCTGTGAGACCATCTGGTCCTGGGCTTTTAATTTTGAGGAGATTTTTGATGACTGTTTCCATCTCTTCACTTGTGATTGATTTTATTAAAGTCTCTTCATGTGTTACTACAAATTTCTCCATTTCCTCTATGTTGTCTCATTTGTGGTATACTGAAGTGTCCAACTATTATTGTAAAGATGTCTCTTTTTCCTTTCATTTTTGCCAACATTTGTATCATATATTTTGGGGCACCCTAGTTAGGCGCATGGATCTTTATGATTGTTATTTCTTCTTGGTGGGTTGCCCCTTTTAAAAATATTTAATGTCCTCCTTTGTCTCTTATAACAGCTTTTCTTATGAAGATTACTTTGTTGTATATTAGTATAGCTACCACAGCTTTTATTTTGGTTACTACATGCTTGTAATATCTTTTTCCACCCTTTCGCTTTCAACCTATATGTATCCTTGGGTCTTAGATGACTCTCTTATAGCCAGCATTTAGATGGCTCATATTTTTTTAATCCATTCTACCAGTCTGTGTATTTTGATTGTGGAAATTAATCAATTAAGATAAATGTTATTATTGTAAAGGCAGTACTTACATCACCAATTATCCTTTGGCTTTTATATGTCATATAATATTTTTACCACCCTTTTTATATTTTAGTTACTTTTACTGATAATCGTCATTTCTAGGCTGTCTTCCAAATGTCTGCCTCCTGTCTTTTCCTTTAAGCCTTCAGAACTTCCTTTAGTATCTATTTATTTATTAATTTTTTGCAGGCAGAAAGTTTATTGGGAGGCTCTCCCAATGGAGAGGGTCTGAAGAGAGACTTCAGCCCACCCGTGGGAGGTGGTGGATATGAATTTATACAGTACATCAATAAGTGGGGAAACCAAGTACAGCCTGGGGCCAAATGGCGAGGGGGGAGTGGGTTAGGAGGTCTTGCAATGTGGGTGGGTGGGGGGTTGGGGAGGGAGTGTTGGCCCTTATCTGCTCCATTTCGTTTATTCTTGGGAGGGGATAAGCTGCCCATAGGCTATGGTTTGCTCAATCAGTTAGGTGGGTTATGGCTGGAGGATGCCTTTCCTCAACCAACACCACAGGGGCATTGATTCAGGGTCCTATGATCTGTCAATCATTGCAATAGTATTTCTTGTAAGGCCAGTCTCCTAGTGAGGAAATCTATCAGTTTCTGTTTATCTGTGACTACTCTGAACTCACTCTTATTTTTGAAGGAAAACTTTGCCAAATATAGAATTCTTGGCTGGCAGTTTTTCTGTTTCAGTATTTTAAATATATCATACCACTACCTTCTCACCTCCATGGTTTCTGATGAGAAATCAGCACAATCTTTTTGGGCTATGCTTGCATGTGATATATTGCTTTTCTCTTGCTGCTCTCAGAATTCTCTCTTTATCTTTGGCATTTCACATTCTGATTAGTATGTGTCTCAGAGTAGGTCTATTCAGATTTATTTGAATTGGAGTACTTTGTGCTTCTTTGATACAGATATCTATGTACTTCAAAAGAGTTGGGAACTTTCTGAACATTATTTCCTCACATATTCTTTCCGCCCTTTTTCCTTCTCTTCTTCTTCTGAGACACCTATGACACATATGTCTGAGTTTCTCATGTCATTCATTTCCCTGAGACCCAGCTTAAGTTTTTCCATTCTTTTCTCTATGCTGTGTGTTTGATTTTGGAGACCCTGTCTAGATCACTGATCCCTTCTTTTGCCTTTTCCAATCTGCTGTTGTATGCCTCCAGGGTATATTTGGTTTCACTTATTGTGCTTTAATTCCCATAATATATGTTATTTTTTGGTGTATGCTGTCAAATTCTTTGTGTTCACCCAGTATCTACTAAATAACCTTAAAATCTTTAGCCATCTTATTGAATTTATTAATCAAATTTATTTGAACATCTGTGAGTAATTGTTTCAAATTCTGTATGTCACCTGGAGGTTTAATTTGTTCCTTTAATTGGACCATACCTTCCTTTTTCTTAGTACAGCCAGTAATATTTTGCTGATTCTCAGCATCTGACTTTCTTGATGTATTTATTCTTGGCTCAGTTTCTCTCTTTAGCTTAAGACTTTCTTGTTGAATGGCTTTGTGCTAAAGCTCCTCTTTTATACATGGTTTAACTTATTTTAGACCTTTATAATAACTCATTTTAAACTAATCAGATTTTTCAGCTCTTATTCATTTGTTTCTTGCCCTTTCTCCCCTGTCAGGGGCAGGGTTGGAGCCAAGAGTACAGGTGGTAATCTGAGATATGTGGTTTGAAACTTCCTGCATTCCTCAGAAACTGATGAAGTTCTGTCCACCTTTATCCCCTGCCAACTGTAGGGTAGGAGTTGAGTGTGTGCTTTGTACTCTAAGTCAAGCAAGTGAAAGTGCTCATGTTGCCCCAGAGATGAATGATGCTTCACATACTTTTCTGTCCTGCATGTACTTGTGCCAAGAGTGTGGGCAGTAATTTAAGCCATGCAGATGAAACTGTCTGTGGTTGCCTAAAGAGGCTGATGAGCTCTGCCACATCCTCTCCTGACAGGGGCTGATTAGAGCTAATGAGGCAAGCAGTAATTAAAGCCATGTGGGCTGAAACTGACTGTAGTTGACCGGCCTCTTTCTAATTTGGATGGGTTCAAACTTTAATTTTAGTTAGAATGGGACTTTAGCAAGGAATTTAATAGCCGAAGTAGGTGTCCAGGTCTCTCTTCCTCCCCTAATTTTGGGAAATATAGCATCTGATATGAATGGCTCCTAAGGTGGCCTTCCCCACCAGTGAGGTAATGGGCACCTGCCTCAGCAGCATGGAGGGCTCTACACACAAATCTTTACCATAGATATCCAGCCTCCCCCTTCTGTTCTTACAAGGATGGTGCATGGTACAATTCCAGCCTCTTGAGCCCCATTAAATAGGTGATTTAGATAGATACTGGCTGATTACTAACTGCACTGTAGATCAAGCTGACCCTTAGGGGCCCCTACTCTGTCACCATCTTGCCTGTCTCTTGCTATGGATTTTTAATATTCACTTGGAAATGTTATGTTTTTATCAAGTGTTATAGGTGAGTTTTCTAAAACCCTAGAGATGACTGAACACTCTCCACATTGTCACATTCATCTTTGGTTTTCAAATGCATAGATGACTGGACTTAGAAATGAAACCAAAAACTATGTCAAATATGACTATTTATACAGATGGTTTGAAGGTGATGAGCATATATAGAAAAAATATCAGTGGACCAAAGAATAAAACCAGCAAAGTAATATGAGCTGACAGAGTAGAATGAGCTATGGAAAAACCATCTGAGATTGTTTCTAAAGAACCACCAAGATGAAGATGAAAGAAAGGATGAGCAAGAAGAAAATATTCAAGAAAATGAACCCACTATTACCAGTGACTTGAATGCCAATCTATAGATATTTGTGCACGCAAGTTTAATGAGCCATGGTATGTTACAACAAAAGCTATCTAATGCATCAGGGCCACAGAAGGTAAAGTTTACTCATAAGTCAACTGAGCCAATAAATGCATAAGAACAATGGTCTAGGCAACTACTAAAATCAAAATGCACATATGGGGGCTCATAATGGTCAGGTAGTAGAAAGGTAAACATATGGCCACATATCTGTCAAAGGACATAGCTAGGAACAATACCATCTCACTGCCCCTAACAGCCTGACTAAGGAAGAGCTGAACTATGCAACCTCAAAGATAATACTTTTTCCTGAAAAGATCACAAATCATCTTGGAAGCTGCAATGGAACAAAATATCAGGTCAATGATGGAGAGGGTGGCAAGTAGAAAATTACTTGAGGTAGTATAATTCAGGGTCTGAGGTCACAGTGAAAAGTATAAGGAGTTTATTAATCAATTGGACACATACAAATGGCAGAAAAAGCAAAAAGAAAAAGTAGCATCTCCCAGAAAATAGAGAGTCCCTTGACACAAACTCAGACACTTCAGAGTGGTTGGCTCCATTCACTGTTCATTTGGCAGGCTCACTCTCATGTTACCTAAGGAAGAATATGAGAAAATTTATATTCCTAGTACTATGTTAATATCCTTTGTGGAAAAGATTCTAAATTATGGAAGTCAAATACCACCTGGTCATTTCATAAAATTCAAATAAACACCTTTGCCACTAGTTCTGTATTCATGTAAGATATTAAATCAGTTGGCTTGTGGCCTTGCTAACATGAGGAATGGTGAATGGTCTAGTGTACTGGTACACACTGTGAACCTGATGCAAAACAACCCACAAGTGGCATTTGATGTTAAACTGCTGTAAAAGTATGATCTATGTTAGACATCGTCTCTCTGGAGTAGTAACAATCAATCACATATACAGATGAAGGGGGATATCCTTATGACAAAAACGTTGCAAAATTCTATGACATAGCTTTTGTTGCTTCAGCCAGTAGCAATCTTTTCCTATTTTATACTTCTGAAAATATTATTCAGTCTTCATGCCTAGCTCAAATGAAACATCATCAGTCATGCTTTCCTCACGACCCATATATATTCCATGTTTATTACTCTGTTTAGAATAGGTCACATGTCTATTTATACTTATCATGCTGTTATGAAAAACTGAATGAAGTTATAAATTATCATGCCTTTAAAATTTTATTCCATAATTTCCCCACATAATGTGATGTAAATATTACATGATCAGAAAAAAATGTTGAATGAATAATTGATCAGGGCTGAAGTAGGTCCTATCTAGTAATTTATTCCATTTAGCACATGTTTATTCAACACATACTATATACTAAGAAGTTATCTAAACAGTGGTGATGCAGTAAAGAACAAAGTAAACAAAACTCCCTATCTTTATGGACTTACATTCTGGCAAAGAAAGACAGACCATTAAAAAATAAAGAATATAAATTGTGTATCCAATGATGATTTTACCATGGAGGAAAAAAAGCAAGGAAGAAATTCAGTACGGTGAGTGTTATGATACAATAGAATATAAAGGGAAATTCTTGCTGATATATTGACCTTGATCAAAAATATTTAAAATGTGAAAAAGCAAGCAATGAAGATAATTGGAATAAAGGTTTTCCAGGCAGAAAGAACAGCAAGAGTAAAAACTCTGAGGTGTGGGCACACTTGGCAGTTTAAAAAATTATCAGGAAGAAGGGCTGATCCTGAATATGTAAGGGGTAGAGTGAGGACATGAGGTCTGAGAGGTAGCAGGGACCCAGATCCTATAGAGCCTTGAGGGGGAACCTTGCGGGTCATTGTAAGGACTTTGTTTAATACACTGAGTGAGATAATAAGTAACTGGAGGGATCTGAACAGAGGAACAACAAAATCCTGCTACATTCTTAAAGGACCGCTTATGCTGCAGCCTGTGAACACACTTCAGAGTCTCAGTGGTAAAATCAGGGAGACTGGTTAGAAGGTATTGCAAAAACCACAGCAAGAGGCAATAGCAGTGTAGATCAGGATAGCAGAGTTAGAGATGGTGAGATGTAGTTAGATGCTAGATATAACAATATGAAATGCAGTGAAATTTCCAAAGATATAGATGATCCTGAGTTTTTGGAGGTTGTGAAACACTGCAACTAATTGCAGAAGTTTTCATATGAAAATAAACAAATAAAGACCTCTAAACCTACAAAATTAAGAAAATGTACATTTATTCGTCAAATCTAAAAACGTTTCTAGAATAAGGAAGCATTTGAAGCTTTAAGGAAGGTGACTGAAGCAAATATGAAAAAGTAATCCCTTAAAAATACAATACCACAAGTAGTTGTATAGGTTGAAATATTCATAACTCAGTAGGAATTTTTAAGTAAAAAGAAAAGAAAAACACAATAGCCTCTATTTCTTTTCCTATGCCATATTCTAAATGAAAGTTTAAGTTTGTATTTCTCTTTTCAAAGAATGTTTTGGGTTTTGCAGCCAATCACTGTGAGCTCTTCAAGCTTGTTTTCCTTTATAAGGTTGTTATTTTTGCCAGAAAAACAAGAATAAGCTTTGATTTTGAGATTTTATAAAACTTAGCTCATAAGCCCCTCTATATAATGTAACCAAATTTGTTAGTAATTTACATAAAAGTAATAACTGAGACTATAAGAATGAGTAAGGTCTCAAAGGAAAGATTTTGCAAAAATGAGGGGAAAGGACAAAAAACTCGCCAAGGGAGAATACCCACATTGATAATGTGAGTAGAGTTAAAGGAGCCAACAAATTTGGACAACCAGTAATGAGCTGGGGAAGCCAAAGGAGAAGAGCATATTAAGAATGAAGGAGATCCTTCTGTGGTTCATAAGCATGATGAATGGGTGTCCACACATTTGTGTAAGAAGTGTTCCTCTCAAAACTTGTTATGATGTCAGCACATTACCCATTTGACGTGAAAAAAAAAAAAGAATGAAGAAGTACAGAAGAAAATGAAGGGAGTACAGATATTTTGTAACAGTGAATAAAGTGACAGCGAAGAAGTAAAAATAATATAAGAAAATTGAAATATAAATTTAAATATATTTTTATTTTATAAACAGGCAGTTTTGGCCTAGTATGTTGTAGACAAACAGTACAAAATTGAACTGGGCTAATTATGAATGAATAATAATAAATGAGATAATGAGTCATCAAAAATGAATTTAAAAATTCCAATTGGATGTTGGATGACAGTTTTCAAAGCAACTACATGCCACTTTGTTTGGCACTGATCAGCAATGCTCAACAATAAAAAGAACTCTAATCATGAGGATGAAGTGAAAGTCAGGTGAGGCAAAAAGGAAAAAGTGGAAAAGGTTTCTAGGCATTTAACAGATGATCCAGATGGCCAAGAAGACCATAAAGCTCAGGACAGACAGGAATGCACATGAGACCACGAAATTTGGACTGGTGGATGAGTAGACTTAAGATGAACTCTGAGGGAGAAGTGGCAAGATGGCTTTTGTTTAACTGGGCACTCACCATCTCTTTCACAAAAAACGGTTGAGTGGGGACAAGATCCTGCATGAGTGAGCTGTTTTGGGAACCCACAGAGCAGGGGTCTTCAGGGCATCAATCTGGAGGGAGGTGGATGAAGATATAAATTGCTCTGTGAGTTTCTGGTCCCTGTGGCTGGAAACAGTGGACAGCTAAGCCCCACCCTCAATGCAAAAAGCTGCTATGAGCCCTGACTCCCATGCCTGGCCACCCAGTGGGAGGGAGAGTTCTCTGAGAATGGGAGGATTCTGGTGAAGGGTGGAGAAGGGATTCCTTTCTGTGAGTTTGGTTGCATGGACCCCATTTGACCTTTGGGGAGCAAACCAACTGGCTGAAGGTGGCACCAAGAAGAGGGGAGAGGTGAATCTGCTGTGGCAAACTGATTTATCTAACTGCCTTGAGATAAACAAATTTGCCCTAGGAGAGGGCAGAGTCAGGCAATTGATTAGTCCTGTGCTGAAAACTATAAAAATTTCAACTCTCCTAAGTAAGATGGGCAGTAGGAAGGGCTTAATAATCTTCCAAGAGCCTATTTAGGGTCCGCTGGGAGGAGGGGGTGGTCTTGAAGAGGATTGAGAGTCATTTTTCTGCAGTGGGTTCACTCATCAGGGTCCCATTTGAATTTCAAAAGGGATCCCATCCTCACCAGTAGAGGTGAGTGGGGGATCTGTTCACACAGGCTATTGCATCCTGGCTGCCCTGAGAGAGAGAGGAATAAGAACAGAAAGGGGGCAGGGACAGACTCCTAAACAGCAGGAATCAACTCAACTGCAGGGTCAAACCTGTCTGAGTAAAAGTGACTGGATAGTTGTCTGAAATGCTAACTGACCCAACAAGAAAAAGCTCAGTGGAGCAGTTTCTGCCTTGAAAATATGAGGTCCCTAGTTTGATTCCTGGCTCCTCTAGAGTAGTGATCCACTGGGATATCAAACATCCAGCTGATACTTTAGGACAGGGAAAACATAGACATTATTTTTGTATTAGATTTCTTGGGTATTTTATTCTTCCTAAAAAAAAGGTTACATCTTTTTTAAAATATAACTTAGCTTACTCAATGAAACCCGCTTCAAAACCTGCAAAGGTCAGACTACAGGGTAATTGATTGATGAATACCAGCAGCCTGAGAAGCCCCTCAGGGGCCTAAGAGGGAAGGCTGTTTTTCCTTAGTTTTTGTTTGACTGCTTACTTGTGTGTTTGTGTTTTTGTTGTTGTTGTTTGTTTTCTTGTTTTTTCTTCCTCTTCCCCAACTCCTTTTTAAAATATTAGGTGCTTCTGGCTAGTTACTTGTTTACTGTGTTTCATCTTCCTTGATTTCCCCTTTTCTGTGTATACTGATCTTGTCTACCAATGCTATCTCTTTTCCTTCCTTCTTCTTTCTATCTTCCACCTCTCTTTGTTTAGTCCTCAATTTTTCTGGTTTTTATTTCTATCTCGTCTATTGGGTTTTCTTTATTTTATTAACTTTTTCTATTTTAGTCTTTTCTTCTCTCCTTCCCTCTCTCCTTAGCATTCTGGCCTTTTAATTTATTCTATATATTTTTCTCTATTTAGTTTCCCATTTCATTGTTAGTACTTCACTTTTTCATTCCCATAACTCTATACTCATTAGATGAGTTAAATATTCATTTTCCCATGTCTTATATGGTTCCTCTTCTAACTTTTACTATTATTACTATTTTCTGTTTCTTTCCTTACCACCTTCACTTTATCTGGCCCTAATCTTTTTCCTTCAAGGAAACAGAAAACAGCAAGGAAATAAAATAAGAAGAACAAAATCTCAAAGAAAAAACTTAATAAACACCCCAAAACAGCAACTAAATAAAACTCTAGAGTAGAGAAGCTAATCAATTGAAAACCCCATCAAGATAAAAAGAAAAAAAGATGACCAGGCAGCAACAAAAAATTACAAACCATACCAAGAAACAGGAAGACATGGCCCAGTCCAATGAACAAACTAAAAATGAGGAAGAGATGCAGAACAAAAAATAAGGAAGAGATGCAGAACATTGGACAACTAATCAAAGCTGTCCAAACAAATATCATGGACAAATTTAATGAAGTGAAGGAAGAGATTAAGGATATTAAGAAGACACTGGGAGAACATGTGGAAGAAATTATAAACATACATAAAAAGATAATGGATATGATGGTGATGAATGGTGCAATGCAAGAAATAAAAAATACACTGGAAGCACATAACGGCAGATTTGAACAAGCAGAGGAAAGAAATAGTGATGTGGAATATAGTACATCTGAAATCGAACAGATAGATAAAAAGATAGAAAAAATCCAGCAGGGATGTAGGAATTTGAATGACAACGCAAAACACACAAACATATGCATCCCAGAGGGAGAAGACAAGAGAAAGGGGACAGAAGGAGTGTTAGAGGAAATAATGGCTGAAAATTTCCAACCTTATTGAGGGAGATGGATGTACATGCTCAGGAAGTGCAGCATACCCCAAACAGTATAAATCCCAACAAGCCTACTCCAAGGCATATACTTGTCAAACTGTCAAATGCTCAAGACAAAGAGAAAATACTGAAAGGAGAAAAAGAAAAGAGAACCATCACATAAAGGAAAAGCTCAATAAGATTAAGTGCTGATTTCTCATTTGAAGCCATAAAGGCAAGAAGGTAAGAGAAAAAATGTCCAGCCAAGAATTCTCTATCCAGCAAAGCTGGCATTCAAAAATGAGGAAAATCTTTAAGTACCAGAAAACCAGATTAAGCACAAAGATATGGAACTTAAACAATACATTCTTAGGCAAACAGTGTGTCAAGGAGGAAATTTCATAAGAAATCAGTAACTACCTTGAAAGGAATTAAAATGACAACACATTATATCAAAACCTATAGGATGAATCAAAAGCTGTACTGAGAGGGAAATTCAAAACCATAACTGCATATATCTAAAAAGAAGAAAGAGTTAAAATTAAAGACCTAACTGCACATCTGGAGGAACTAGAAAAAAACAAACTAACTCCAAAGGAAGTAGAAAGAAGGAAATAGCAAAGTTTACAGCATAACTAAATGAAATGCAAAATAATAGGGCACTTGAAGAAAATAAACAAAATCAAAGCTGTTTTTTTGAGAAAATCAATAAAATGGACAAACCCTTAGGTAGACTAACAAAGAGAAAAAGAGAGAAGATGCAAATACACAAAATAAGAAATGAGGAATTGGATATCATCACTGACCCCACAGAAATAAAGAGTATCATAAGAGGATACTTTGAAAAATTATATGCCAACAAGAAGGATAAATTATAGGAAGTGGACAAATTCCTAGAAACACACATGCAGCCTACATTGACAAAAGATGAAATTGATGAACTCAAAAGAACAATCACAACTAAAGAGATAGAATCAGTTATCAACTAAGAAGAGCCCAGGAACAGATAAATTCAAAGGTGAATTTTACCAAACACTCTGGAAACAGCTAACACCATTCCTGCTTAAACTCGTCCAAAATTAGAAATGGAAGGAACATTGCCTAACTCATTCAGTGATGCCAACATTCCCCTAATACTGAAGCCAAATAAAGATGCCACAAAAAGGAAAATTACACACCAATCTCTTTAATCAGCCTAGATACTAAAATCCTCAAGAAAATACCTGCTAATCATATTTAACAACACATCAAATGATTTATAGACTGCATTAGTCAGCCAAAAGGGGTGCTGATGCAAAATACCAGAAATCTGTTGGCTTTTATAAAGCATATTTCCTCGGGGTAGAAGTCCACAGTTAGCAGGCCATAAAGCATAAGTTACTTCCTTCACCAAAGTCTATGACCACGTGTCAGAGCAAGATGGCTGCTGATGTCTTCCAGGGTTCAGATTTCCTGGGTTCCTCTCTTCCTGGAGCTTGCCTCTCTCTGGGATCAGGCTTGCTTCTTTCCACAAGGCCAGGTGAAGAATATTAGGCAAAAGGCTTTCTCCTTCCTCACAACCAAGCTCCTCTGTGTGCTTATTTCCCCAGGCTCCAGCATTAAAACTCCAACCTCCCTTCTCTGCTGTGCAGTTTTTCTGTGAGCCCCCACCAATGAAGGGTGGGGACTCAATGTCTTACTGATGTGGCCCAATAAAACCTTAATCATTATTTAATCAAGTAAAAGAAAAACCTCTGAATCCAAGACACTCTAATATGCCCAGAGGAAAAGACCAGTTTATAACCATAAACCAATATTACTTTTTGGAATTCATCAATAATATCAAACTGCTACATGCACCATGACAAAGTGAGTTTCATCCTGGGTTTAAAAGAATGGTTCAACATAAGAAAAGCAATCAATATAATATATAACATAAACAGATTGAAAGAAAAAAATCAAATGATCATCTCTATATACGCAGAGAAAGCATTCCACAAAATATAGTACCCTTTCCTGATAAAAACACTGCAAAAGATAGAAATAGAAGGAAACTTTCTGAATGTGATAAAGGGTATATATGATAAACCTACAGCTAACATGATATACAATGGTGAAATCCTAAAAGCTTTTGCTCTAAGATTTGGAACAAGACAAGTATGTCCACTATCACTGATCCTCTTTAACATTGTGTTAGAAGTATTGCTTGAACACTGAGGCAAGAAACGGATATAAAAGGCATCAAAATTGGAAAGGAAGAAGTAAAAATTTCACTATTTGCAGATGACATGATCCTATACATAGAAAGCCCTGAGAAATGTACAACAAAGATTCTAGAACCTATAATGAGTTCAGTAAAGCTGCAGGCTGTAAGATCAATGTTCAAAAATCAGTAGCATTTCTGTACATCAATAATAAGCATTCTGAGGAGGAAATCAAGAAGAAATACCATTTACAATAGTAACTAAAATAATCAAATACCTAGAAATAAATTTAACTAAAGATGTAAAGGACTTATATAGAGAAAACTACACAACACTGTTAAAGGAAATCAAAGAAGAATTAAATAAATGGAATAATATTCCCTGTTCATAGATAGGAAGACTAATCATCATTAAAATGTCTATCCTACCCAAACAAATAAACAGATTTAATGCAATCTCAATAAAAATCAACACAGCATTTTTTACTTGATTGGAAAAATGAACTATGAAATTTATTTGGCTGGGCAAGAGGCCCTGAATAACCAAAGATATATTGAAAAAGATGAATGAAATCAGAATAAACACACTACCTTACTTTAAAACTTACTACAAAGCTACAGTGTTCAAAATCGCATGGTATTGGCACAAGGACAGACATACCAACTAATGGAACCAAATTAAGAGTTTTGATATAGATCCTCACATATACAGTCATCTGATATTCGACAAGGTCACCAAGCCAACTCAACTGGGATAGAATGGCCTCTTCAACAAGGGGAACTGTACATCCATATTCAAAAGAAAGAGAGAAGAAGACCATCTCACACCTTATACAAAAATCAAATCAAGATGGATCAAAGATCTAAATATAGGAGCCAAGACCATAAAAACCTTGGAAGATAATGTAGAGAAGCCTCCACAGGACCTTGTAATAGGAAATGGTCTCATGAACTTCACACCAAAAGCCCGAAAAGCAAAAGAAATAATAAATAAATAGGACCTCCTCAAAATTAAAACCATTTGCACCACAAATGAGTTTATCAAGAAAGTGAAAAGACAGCCTACCCAATGGGAGAAAATATTTGGTAACCATACATCTGATAGGAGTCTAATATTCAGCATATGTAAAGATATCCTATATCTTGAAAATAAAAAGACAAACAACCCATTTCAAAAATGGGCAAGTGATTTGAACAGACACTTCTCTAAAGAAGAAAAACAAATGTCTAAAAAGCACATGGAAAGATGCTCAACATCACTACCTATTAGGAAAATGCAAATCAAAATTACAATGAGATAGCATTTTACACTCATTAGACTGGCAGCCTTTAACAAAACAAAGAACTACAAGTGTTGGAGGGGATGTGGAGGAATGGGAATCCTTATCCACTGCTGGTGGGAATGTAGAATGTTCCAGCCATTTTGGAGGACAGTTTGGCAGTCCTCAAATAAATAACTATAGATCTGTCATGTGATCCAGCAATCCCAGTGCTGGGTAAATACCCAGAAGAATTGAAAGCAAGGACACACACAGATATTTGCACACCAATGTTCATAGCAGGGTTATTCACTATTGCCAAAAGTTGGGATCAACCCCAATGCCCATCAACACATGAATGAATAAACAAAATGTGGTATATACATAAAATGGAATATTACTCAGCTGTAAGAAGGAATACAGAACTAACACAGGGGATAACATGGATGAATCTTTAAGACCTTATGTTAAGAAAAGCAAGCCAGGAATTGAAGGACAAATATTACATGACCTTTTTGATATGAATTAAGCAAATTGAGCAGACTCTAGAGTTTGAAAGATAGGTTTACAGGAAATAGAAAGAGAGAAGAAGGTTGTGAGCAAAGGCCCATATGGGCAAAATCCAAGATAAGGTGTAAGTGAGTAGTTGTGCAGTGAAGTGATGAGACTGGGGTGTAGTGATAATATTGGGTTGAGCAGTGAAAGCTTGACAGGTTGGTAGGGTGGGAAGGATGTGTTGGACAGTCCCTGGGACTGGGGGGAGGGTTGCGGGAGGGAGCAGGTGAACTCCAGGGATTGGGTGAAACTACAATGTTGAGAAAGTGGTTTTGGCAATATAACAAGGAAGGGTTACTAGTTAGAGTGTTGGATGGGGTGTCATTTGGGACAGGGTACATCTGGGACAGTCTTCTAGAAAATATGCAAGTGATCATTTTGTCATAGTGTGCTGTATCAGTGGGTGGAGATCCACATAAAGAGGAGAAAGGAGTTGGACTCCCATCCTGGGGAGGCCCAATATGTTCTCAAGCAGAAGGGTGGCTGTCTCTCAAGAACATGGGCAGTTCCTAATAGGGGAGGACACACAATTACATCAAACCCTCAGGGTTGTTGTAAGGAACTATGAATCTTGTCCCTCACGGAGTGAAGCCTGGTGGTTGCTGATGGCCCCAAGGGTTGGGGGAGGGAAGAATAGAAAAGATGGGAGAGGGGATATGTAGAGGGTGATAGAATTGTTCTGCATGATCTTGCAATGATGGATACAGGCCATGTTAAAATTCATAAAAATTTTATAAAAGTATAATGTATAATATGTGAACCTTGATGTAAAATATTGACCATGGTTAGTAGCTTTGTTTTAATATTTGTATATTATTTGTATCAAATGTACCATCCACATGAAAAAGATTATTAATATAGGAAGGGGGTATAGGTGGAGGATTTTGGGTATATGGGAGTCTCCTATATTGTGTATGTGATTTTACTGTGGCCTAAATCTTCTTTGAAGACAAAATGAAAAAAAAAATAAGACACTGGGGAAGAAATGGAATAAAAAGCCACTGTACATACAGGACAATGGATATTACAATGATGAAAGGAAAATGTCAATTTTTAAAAAATATTTTTCATTATTTTTTAATATTCCAATTTCATTTTTTAATTTATTTTACTTTCAGTTTTTTCTAAATTATTATGTATTTTATTTCTTATGTTTAAATCCATCATTATTTCATTTTCCTATTAATTGTATTTGGCAATATTCTTGGCTTCATTTTGAAGATGTTTTGGATCACAGAAGTGTTACAACTGTAGCAGGGGAGGATCATTTTTGTGGGGTGTTAGTGATGGGGGATACATGGGAGGAAGTTCACCTGGACATATATATAAGGTGTTCAAATGTTCATAGGGCATTGCCACAGTGGGTAGAGATTCACAAAACAACTGAAAGAATACTGAATTCCCAACCTGAGGTGCTCTGCCACATTCTCTAATGGAACAGCAACAATATCCTAAGTAAAGGTACAATGACTATTGAGGAAGGATCGTCCATTGATGGGGCCTTGATATTGATGACTATGCTTATGAGCCTTTGCTCTTGAAATTGCAACTTAGCCTAGTGCTGTAGGGTGCCAAAGAGTTATTTACTGGGAGTCTCCTTGTTGCTCAAATGTGGCCTCTCTCTAAGCCAAATTCAGTATATAAAGGCATTACCTACTCCCCAGTGTGGAACATGATTCCCAGGAATGAGCCTCCCTGGCACCAAAGGATTACTACCAAGCACTGGTGGTGATGCAACTGGATAAAGACCTTGAATAAAAGCAGGAACATGTAAAGACAAATGAGTTTATATGGCCAGGAGGCTTCAAAGTGAGTTGGGAGGTCATCAGAGAGGTAACACTTATGCACATTTCAGCAGGATATCATAAACTGCCAAAGTAGATACTACACCAAACAGTAGGGCTACTGAGAGCTCTGGAGGTACCCAGTTCCTATGGTCATGGCAGATAGCTCCAGAGTTTGTTGCCTTTCCAGTGGGCCCTACTTTGGAGTTTGTGCTCCCGAGTTTGACAGAGTTGCATTCAGATGTGGCTTCTTTACATATGTCTCTTTTGTTCCTTTTATTTGAAACTATAGTACTATAGTTGGTGCTGGTGTTGGTAGGTATACATCCAAGAGACTGAATCTCTGGGCTGTCCATGTGCCAGCCAGGCCCTGAGGCTCAGCGGATTTGCGATACTTACTCTCCAGTTCATTGGATTCACCCAGGACAACTAACAAGGAGGTGAGCATGGACAACCACCACGCCAAGGAACCAAGAGTGTCTACAACTGCAAGGAAGAGAGCCCCATTCATCAGCCATATAGGATTGAAACCCCCTCTCAATTAGAGGTGGAGTGAGTGTCACCAACCCAGAATCCTCAGGAACAGGGAAGAAAATATGGACTAGAGTGGACTTTAGCATTCTACTTTAGACTTATTGTGATTCTAGCCATGGTAGAAATTATATCATGGATGTGGAGACAGTGGCCACTGGAGTTGCTTAAATCAGGGAGAAGGAAAAAGAGGTGTAATGTGGGGGCATTTTCAGGACTTGGAATTGTCCTGAATGACATTGCAATGACAGATACAGGCCATTACATATATCTGCCATAACCTACAGATTTGAGAGGGGAGATGTAAACTACAATGTAAAGTATATTCCATACTTAGTGGCAATGCTCCAAAATGTGTTCATCAATTAAAATGAATGTACCACACTAAGGAAAGAAGTTGTTAATGTGGGGGAAAGTGGGAAGTACGGGGAGTAAGGTATATGGGAATCCCATATATATATAAATAACGTAGCATTTTATGTAATATGAGTATCATTTAAAAATAAATTAAAAATATATTTTTAAAAAGAGGCTTGAAATTGAGAACAAATTTAAAGTAGAAAGTAGGAAAATAATAAAGATAAGTATAGAAGTAAGTGAAATAGGAAACAAATGTTAAAGAAAAAAAAGATATACTCTGCCTCTTCACTGACATTCTTCTATAGGTTTATCATTCTGACTGAGATGTTCATGTTCCCATGCCAATACCCTTAACTACCTATAACCAATGACTCTCCATCACATTCCTGATTCCTGCTCCATTCTCCTTCTCTATTGCCAACAGCAACCTGCCACACAGAAGCCTAATACCATGGTAACTTGAGGAAAATTTAATTGCTTCATATTTAGAACATAGAAAACTTCCATCTCTAATTAACTCAATATAGATTTTTTTTTTCATCTTAGCTATCTGTTTTGCCAAGGGAACAAAGAGAAGGAATTCACTAAAGCTTCAGATATAGCACTCCACATCAACTAGATCTTAGGCAGGATCATTAGTGACACACACAAATGACTGTATTAAACACTAACAGCAGCAGCTAATTACAATCCCAGAGGGTAGTGGCCAATTGATGCTCCAGAGATCTGGGATTGCCAGACTGAGATCAATAGTCCTGGAGTATAATCACCCACTGTTGCTTTGATTTTCCCAGGGGAACCAAGTGGAGAAGCTGTTAATGAAAGAATAAGAGACATGTAATTTTCTTATGACCAAGAAGCCTTTCACCATTTTCTAGACTTTTGAATCTAGATGACTAAAATTGATTTCCAGAGTAACATAACAAATGTCCTTTAAATTTTAATCATTAATCATTTCTATATTTATTACCACAATAGTAATCCATTTACACATAGAATATATAAAAAGAATGAGAAAGAATACATGGTGGTAAAATCATACAATGTCATGAATAAAAATAGGGAGAATGTATTAAAAAATAAAAAGAGTTATAAAGTAACTCTAGAAATAACACTTTGGAAACATATTGCAGTGAATTCTGAAGCAGTTTTGTTTTCACCATATAATCTCAGACAAATTGTTTTTTCATCCCAAATTACACAGAAAGAAAAAGGTTGGACCATATATGGATATAGATACTCCTCAAAATTTGCTTCTCTCTTCTACACAAAACTTCTTAAATTACAGAAAACTACAATGTTACTTCAAATATTTTATAAATCATATTTGAACTTGAATTCAAATGTAAAGCAAGTAAACAGGACAAGTAAAATTGTGGATCATATTAAATTATGAAAATAGATTCACACTTCCATCTAAGCTACCAAGTTTGAGATACTTCTTCTTATCTCTTCATTTAAATGAGCAGAAGAAATGTAAATGTGAACTCCAACATGAGACAGGCTAGGAGATATCTACAATTCCAATGCACAACACATGATGAAAAATTGTTATATGCAATGAAAATTGAAACAGGACAAGCATGAACCACAAAATATAATGCATGTCTCTAAAAAAATCTTGAGCTAATCAGGGATCACAGCAGTCTTAAAAAGCATTGGACACACTGAAGAGCAAACCTATAACATTTCCTTGCAACAGAAATATCAGAATGTAGGACCCTGAATTCACAGAGTGAAAAGGGGGAAAGAGGTTAAAGAGACACATTAAGATATATCACATTTGAAATAATTATATCATCTGTGTGGTGTAATAGAAGAAAATCCAAGAAAAGGGAAGAGGGGATATCAGTCAGAGTACTAAGAATCTCTATTATATAATGAGAAGAAAAGGATAAACCATTAGACATATGACAATAATTGACAAATGGAAAAGTATAATAAAGTAAAAGAAAAAGAAATGCAAAATTGCAATGATGAAAATTATTCTGAATAAAGTGAATGTTGATACAATGGAAGGATATGGTGTAAGCAGAAAAGTCAAGGAATGTTTGCTCAAATTAGCAATACTGGGGCTGAGATATAAAGGATAAGTAGAAGTTAAATAAGTGAAGAGGGGGAGGTCAAAGGATTCCTGCCCAGATAGCAATTTGTGCTCCTCCTTGAGCCCAGATGGGCATTACCAGTAGTGCATGCAACCACACTGTGAGACAGGGAGCATGGATGCTTTCTCACAGAAAAGGAGTACCAGATAATGCTAAAATAAGCAGGAGAGACTTCTAAGAGAAAGGGAAGCCAGGAGAAGTTTTTAAGGAGGACAGTTATATGACCAGACTTGGCATTTATAAATATCACTCTGGCTGCAATGTACAGAAAGGACTAAGTGGATGCAGGTGGGCTGGTTAGAAATTATCATACTTGCCAAGACAAGAAATGTGGTTGCTTGGATTAGGAATGTGAGTTATGGAAATGAGATAAATAGAGACATTTGACAGATATTTAGAGAGACAATCAATAGAACCTGATGATGGATTTTTTGGGGGATACATTCATTCATTTCATCTAACATTTCAAGTACAACAATAGTGCAACTTCACTAGAACAACCAACTCAATGACCATACCAACTTTCTACAGTCCCTCATGCCACTGACACCTTTCTTTTGTTCCTAGCTTCAATTCTATGGTCAAATACCTTACACAGTCTTATTTTATTGTACTCAATTTGCCAAACAACAGCTCTGGTACAGCTCAAATCTCTACCTACCCCAAGTTGCACCCATGCAGCTATATGTGGCTGGAGAAAACACCCAACCATATTGTCACACTTTAAATTCATATCCCCCAACTTCAAATGGGCCCTTAATAGTCCATAGTAATCATCCTATACTTTCTGAATCCATTTACTCTCCCACTCTCAGAACTTTTCTTCCTCCCTTATCCTTACTTCCAGCCTATGATCTCATTCTGTATGCCACTTTAAAAAATCAAACAATTAGGAAAATATTAGCTTAGCTTCCCACAACCATAAATACCAACAATTATCTGTGCCTATATACTCTGTCTTCCCAACTAATACAATAAATGAGCCCTCCTTCCTCCAATCTGTGGTGGGCTAAGGATAGTCTAAAACTCTTTGGCAATCCTCTTATTGAGAAGTGGGGTCTGTTTTTCTTCTCTGTGAATCAGAGTGGGCTCTGTGATTCTTTGGCCAATAGAATATAGTGATAGTGAAATTCCTACTTTCTGAACTCAGGCCTAAAAATCCTGGAAGTCTCCCCTTCAATATATTAGTGCTCATGTTCATGGATTCTGAGTTACCATGAAAGAAGTGTTCCTATCCTCCTGGAGAGATCATGTAGACAGATAGTAAGATTAAATGTTGAGCAAGACAGGCCCAGCTGAACCCAGCATTTCAACCATGTTATCTTCTAGCAGAAGTGTTGGCAAAAGAGTTGCCTATAATATAATAGAAAATGGGATAAGTTATTAATAAATTTTTGGCTCTAGCTGAGGAGTTTTGTGGAAAGAACTAGATATAGAGTTTAGCTAAATTTCAGAATTGCTATTCACCAGTCATTTCAAAGTTTTTATTTTCTCCTTTCTGAATGTAAGTGTCTATTGTGGTTATTTTATGCATATCTCACCATGGTATGCAGGTTTTAGGGAAAGGGGCTAGATATATCTTAATTAACATGTCTTAAGATCAAGGATAATCATATTCAAGAAACTACACTGAGAAACCATATCCAGTTTCCTCTGGTCCTGATTTAAATGAGCAGATTCTGGAATTTAAGATGATGTCATGATGAAATGACATTTGAGAGCTCTTGGGAAAAGGTGAGTACACTTTGTATATGGGAAGGGCTTGAATTGTTGGAGTCAGAGGTCAGGCTGTGGTAGCTAATTTATAATAGGATTACCATCAGTTCCTTCTCAGCATGCATATGCATTCCAACCCCCATCAAGAGGAAAGATCTATTCCTCCACTCTTTTTAGGTCTAAGCTGTCCTCAGTGACTTGGTTGACTAAAAGATTGCAGCTGAAGTGGCATTCTAATATTTCTGACACTAAGAATGGAATTTCTGGAACAATAGATAAATATATATTTAAAACAGTAAAATAAACTGCCAAATGGTTTTCCAAAGTGGCTGTACCATTACACATCACCATCAGCAATGTATGAGAGTTCCAGTTGCTCCACTTCCTCAACAGCACTTGGATTTGGCAGGGTTTTTTTCCTCATTTTCCTCTTTTACTTTGGTAGCCATTAACAACTAACAACAGTGAGCATCTTTTCATGTATTTATTTTAAATCTACGTTTTTTTAGTGAAACATTGGCACAAAATTTTGCTAATTTCTAAATTCAGTCATTTTTCTTCTATTGAATTAGTTCTTTATAGATTCAAGATACAAGTCAGTTTTAGACATATGATGTCCAAATATTTTTCTCTCACCTTGTGGCTTGTCAGTTCTTTAAAATTGTCTTTCATAGCTGACACTTTAAATTTTGGTGAAAGAACTCTTCAGTGTTTTAAAGGTACCTTTAAAATCGCACATTTTCTGTAAAAAATGATTTCCATTATATAGAAATATAATTAAATTTTTATATTGACTTGAAGTTAGTGATTTTGCTGAAATCACCTATTAGTTTCAGAAGCTTTCTAAAACAGATTCCATAGGATTTACTATATAGAAAGACACTTCTAAAAATGGAAAAATAAATTTTTTAGTTTCCAAAGCTTATGTCATTTATGTCTTTTTCTTATTGCACTGGCTACAACTTCCAGCATGATGGTAAATAGGAGTAGTAGGAAGGATCATTATTGCCTTGTTCCCAAACTTAGGGAACAAGCATTCAGTTTTCACTATTGAATATGATTGTAGCCGTAGGCTTTTGTTGATGACCTTAATTAGATTAATAAAAATCCTTTCTTTTGTTGTTTGGTGAGATTCTATTATCATGAATAGATATTGCATTCTATAAAGTGCTTTTTCTGCACCTATTGAGACAATGATGTAGTTTTACTTTTTCAGTCTTTAGATTGATTTTTAATTGTTAAACCAGCCCTGTATTTCTCTAATAAATCACACTTGGTTGTGACTTATTTGTCCTCTTTAGACTTATCTGAATTTGAGTTGCTATCATTTTATTGAGTAATTTTGTGTCATGTTCATGGTAGATATTGGCCTGTACATAATGTTTATTGTAATTTCTTTGAATACATTTGATATCAGTGTAATGTTGACTTCATTTATTGAGTTGGGAAGTGTCCCTCATTTTCTATTGCCTGAAAATGATTGTGTAGAAGTGATATAATTTCTTCTTTAATTTTGAGGTAGAATTTACCACTTATATCATCTGGGCCCAGAATGATTTAAGTGCCCAGAAGGCATTCTGAGAAGAGAGAAAAATCTTCTTCCTTAATTAGAGCAAATCCTTTATTATAAATCATCATTCTTCAAGCTTTCATTTTTATATATCCTATTTCCACAAATATATTGTAAACTTGAAGAAGATAAGGACTATTTTTTTCTGGTC
>JAQZBX010006209.1:0-53860 GCA_029593785.1 Cabassous unicinctus | reverse complement strand
AGATATTTGTCTTGGCACAGACATGTTTCAACCCTGAGAAGTAGCTTAAGGAGAAAAGTAACCAAAGAAATGGTATAGCATTTTATTATGAAATTTGATGTTGGTCCTTTGTAAATAAAATTGACCAGAATAAGGGGTTGGATCATGAAAATCACTTATTTTTGTAGACTGCCAACAGTTTAGAACAAAAGACTAAAACAATACCTAGGATCTACTATTCCCTAAAGTGCAAACCCATATATAAAATATTCCAATCCAATAAGTTGAAAGATTGCATTTATTTAAAAAAATAAAGAGACTCCATTAGTGTTAGAAAAAATACATTTTTTCTAATTTTAAAATAATGATTTCAATCCCTAGACCACCAGTGTTTTAGATAAACTATGGGGTTATGCCTTTCCTGCATTTGCTGGTTTCCCTTAGAGAATGTGCAGTGGTGGGAGCTCTGAAACTATAGAGGAAAAGGAGTTGACTTTGATGCCAAAAGGCCACTTTCCTTTCCAAGTTCTGAACTAGTTGACAAATATGCAAAGAAATGATTAAGGAAACAAAATTTCAGTTTTAATATTGAAAAGTTGGATTTTGAATCTGCTTTTAACCTGACATCAAAATAAACATCCTTTCTTCTCCCCAACCTAGAGATGGGCAATGGGGAGGTTTCAGGGCAGAGATTAACCTTAACCTGTGTACTGAGAATCACACCTTAAAATGCAAAGATCTCCAGAGAAACTCTATGTGTTCAGCACCATTTCACTGAGAATCCTCTCCATCAGGAATGGATGGTTGAGGCAAGGACACAAAAATAGAGAGTAGGGAAAATTGTCCCATCATCACGCCTTTGTTAGCCAGAATACATGTTGTATTAGTCAGCATTCTCTAGAGAAACAGAATCAAACAACTGGACACCATAACTTAGCTGAGTTGACACATGAAATTAACCATCACACAAATAAATAAGGAATAGATCAAATAATTTATGATATTTTTTCACTGGCTGTGTAATCATGTGTCAAAAATAAGTAATTAAAAATGATCTTCAACCAAAATTATTAAACAGAAAAATATGCATGAATCATATCATAGCGGAAGTGTTTTATTTGAAAGCCTCAAACAAGCTGAGATCCAGATTATTCAAATTATTCTAAGATATAGAAATATAATTTAAAATATTTGCATATATTATATCCTCTGTATCTGCTACAGCAGAGTTGATCAGTCACTGTATTATGTTTCCCATCAAATTAAATGTTATCATCCAAGTCACATTATATTAAGATATGACATATCAGTCTAACAATTTTGGACTTGAGTCCTTTGAAAGGTAATTTTCAAGTTGAGGATTAAAATATCCATCCCTGTCAAGAGATATTAAATGGACATCAAACATTCCAGATCTGGACTTCTTACACATCTTTCATTTATATTCAATTGACATTCCAACCACCTATACAAAATAGTGATGTACTTGAGGAAATATTTCAGTTCACATTATTTATTCATCAACAAAACTTTACAAGCATTTTTCACATACCTATGTTTGTCATAAAATTATCATTCCATTGTTCGGCAAGGACTAAATTTTCCAGACATTTGAATTATGTGTGCATAAATAAATATGTATATATTAAAACAAAAACACAGACACCTATGATTAAATACTTGGAAGAGGGAAGGGCTTTGAGAAATACATATGCACACTATATTAGGGCCCTCCAGTTACTGTATATCACATGAATTGACTTTGAGTATATGATGAAGGTAACTACACTGAAAGCCATTCTTTTCTATCTAAGGGATTCTAGAAAGGCCAAATTTGAGTAAGACAAGCAGAAACTCAGAAAATATTGTAAAACAGATCTAGAGGATACTAAATTAAAAGAGTTGTAGCTACTATTTTGGAATTTTAGAGTTCAAAAGGAACTTAAAAAACACCTTATATATAAATATAAGAACTGGATAAATGACTTTCCCAAGTTTTCATAGTCTAGAAGACTTCCAAAACAGATTTAAATATGTCAAATATATTTTTCTTTCAATGACACATTCTCTTAATGTCTATTGTGATGATAGGACAACAGAAGGATATTAACTTGTATTTAGTGCATATTCTTTATGAACACAATACCAGGAAATGTGCAGAGCAGTAATATGAGGCAATTCATCCAGGTACACTTTGCCTATACCTTCTTCATTTCCTCGTATAGGAAATGAAACTCTGGGTGGCAAATTAATTTTTTTATCTCAAATCTAGATTTTTATTAATATTTAAAGTAATTTTATCATATTCTGGGGAAATATTCAGAGGTACTAAAGAGGCCAAAATCATTCATGCATGTGGATACATCACTAAGAGATAAATTCACTTTATTTTAAATTTATATATAATAAAATGTGTTTTTTGCATACTGTTCTATGAGCTTTTGTGGGTTTTTTAAAAAATATGACATTCTGACATTCATTTATTTGCTTACAGTTAATTCAAAGATAATTGCAGTTGCATGGGCCCCTCAGAGCTCATAGACAGATTGGCGATTTTCCAGTTCTTTTTCACAGACTAGAATATATATTCCTGAGACTGCACCCTTTTCAGAAACTGCAAGTTTTATCTTGAATGTCTGTTTCCCAGTTGGTAATTCGTCGTTTACCTGGACAATGCCATGTTTAGGACACTTGCAGCAGGGTTTTGCTCATTGATTAAGAAAACTTTTTATCTCCCTGAGCTTTCTCTTTACTTAAGTTTGACTGTTATGTAGGGACCCACCGAGCACCTCAGAACTGGGAACGGCAGGATGCGTCAGATTTAAAAAAAAAAATTTTTTTTAAATAATATGCTTAATTTTATCTATCCCCAATAGTATCATTTCCACATGTAATCAGTGGAAAAATTAATAATATGATTTTTGTTACCATTTTAACCATTTTTAAGAGTACAATTCAGGGACAATAATTTTATTCACAGTGTTGTGCTACCATCGCCACTATCTATTTCCAAATATTTCCCTTCCCCCCCAGCAGTATCTATTAAGCAATAACTCCCCTGTTCTGTGAGTTTTGACGAAGGCAAGGAGCTGTATAGCACCAGTACTATCGAGATACAGAGCCCTTAAGTCACCAAATTTCCTTGTGCTATACTTTTGCAGTCAACCCATTCTCCACCGTGTATTTTCTTTGGTGAAGTGTCTCTTTACATCTTTTTTCTAATCTCATTGGGTTGTTCATTTTCTTACTGTTGAGTGCTGAGAGCTCTGAATACATGCTAGGTACAAGTACTTTATCAACTATGTGGTTTGCAATATTTCTTTCCAATATATCGCTTCACTTTCATTCTCGTATCAAAGTTTTTATTACAGCAAAAATGTATCAATTTATCAATTTATAGATTATGCTTTTGTTCATACCTAAGAACTCTGCCTAAACCAAGTTCACGAATATTTTCTTCCTTGACTTCTTAAAGTTTCAGAGATTTATGTTGTATATTAAGGCCATTTTAAAGTTCATTTGTTTTATTTCTTTTCCATATAATCCCAAGTATAGATGGGAGTTATTTTTTGGCATTTGGGTTAACAATTTGCCTATCACCATCTGTTGAAAAGATTGTTTATTTAACTGAATTGTTTGCATTTTTGTGAAAATTTAAATGGCAACATTTGTGTGACTCTATTTCTAGATATTTTGTGTTCCGTTGTTCTTGTATCTATGCTTTTACCAATTGCATTCTCTCTTAGTTATTGTGACTTTTAGATAGTCTTGAGATAATATAGCATGAGTCCTCCAACTTTATTCATCTTGTTCAAAATCATTTTACCTCTTCTAGGTTTTTTGTCTTTCCATGTAAATATTAGCACCAGCTTGACAATTTCTATGAAATAAATGTTACAGAGATTTTAGTTGGAAATCCATTGAATCTCTGGATCAATTTTGGAACAACTGACATTTTAACAAAATTGAATCTCCCAATCAATGAAGGATTTGTCTCTCCTTTATTTGGGCACTTTTTGTCTACTTTCATTTTCATTTTATTTTTTAGTTTTTGACATGTAGACTCTATGCTTATTTTGTTATATTTTCCTAAAAATATAATTTTTCAATGTTTTTGTGAAACTGTATTTTCAAGTTCAATTTCCATTAATCCTTGGTATATAGGAACACAATTGCATTTTTTTATATTGACTTTATATCCTTAGAACTTGGCTAAACTCAGTTTTATTTCTAGGAGACTTATGTTGATTTTATGGATTTTTTTACATAGAAAATCATGTTGCCAGTGAATAGAAACAATTTTATTTTTCCCCTTTCAATCTGCTTTTTATTTCCTTTTCTTACCATATTGCACTTGCTAGAACTTCCAGGATGATGTTGAATAAGAGTGGTTAAAGTGTGGATCCTTGCCTTTTTTTTTTTTTTCATCTTAGCACATTCCGTATTTTGCCATTAAGTATGATGCTAGTTTTAAGTCTCTTGCAATTGTCCTTTATCAAGTTAAGGAAATATCCATCTTTTCCTAGTTTGCTGAGTGTATTAACATTAATGGATATTGGGTAAAAGTTAACAACAGAGAATAAACTAATTGAAATAGCAAGATGAAAAAAACGAACACATCAATAGTTGTAATTCAAACATTCTAATTTCCCTTCAGATGTCCTTTTAAACCCATTGAATATTTAGAAGTGTGCTGTGTAATTCCCAAGTGTTTGAAGATGTTCCTATTATGATTCTGTTAACGATTCTCAGTTTAAGTCCATTATGGACAAGGATCATATTTTGTATGATTTAATTCGTTTTATATTTGTTAAGCTTATATTATGACACAGCATGTGGCCTATATTTGAATGTGTATTCTGTCTTTGCTGGGTTATGTACTCTCTTAATGCAAATTAGATCCAGTTTGTTCACAGTGCTGATTAGTTATTTTTGCTGAGTCTTTACCCTTGATCATGTGTTCTGTCTATTTCAGTAAGAGGAGTAGAAATCCTACAAATTTAGGATAGTTATAACTTCTTGCTCAAGTGACCTTTTTATCATAATGCAATGTCCCTCTTCATCATTGGAAATTTTCCTTGTTCATAAGTCTGCTTAGTCTATAACCCCTCTGCCTGTAATTCATTGATGTTTTTATGGTATACGTATTTTCATTGTTTCACTCAATCCATCTATATCATTTTATTTAAAATGATTTTGTAAAGAGTTTTGTGCTTTATCTACTATAACTATCTCTGACTTTTAATTAATGTGATTTACACATTTACATTAAGTATAACAGTTAATATGTTTTCATTTAGGCTTTCCATTTAATTTACTTATTTTATTTATTCTCTATTTCTTGTTCTCTGTTCCATCTTTCTTGTCTTCGTTTGGATTGTTGGATTTTTTGGGTATTTCATTTTAATGTAACTATTTTTGGCTATATTTGTTTGTATTGTTTTTAGGAGTTACCTAACATCACTTAAAGTAAAACATAGAATCCATACAACCATATAAGTTTTTCTTCCCTATTTTTATTATAATTGCCATAGATATTTCACTACATACATTGTATAACCCCTCCAAATATATTAAAATTTTTCTTTCAATGTTCATAATAAAGAATTCATGTGGAGGTAACATGCTGTTATGCTTACCCAAATGTTTGCTGTTTTTTAAAAAATTTATATATATATATATATATTTTTTTTTAAAGATATTTAGATTAAGTAATGGTTACATCAAAAAAATATAGGGGATTCCCATATGCCTTGCTCCCTACACCTTCCACATTTTCCCACATTAATAATATACTTCATTAGTGAGGTACATTCATTGAAATTGATGAACACATTTTGGAGCATTGCCACTAATCATGGATTAAAATTTACATTGTAGTTTACACTCTTTCCCGTACAATTCTGTAGGTTATGGCAAGATATATAATGGCCTGTATCTGTTGTTGCAATTCATTCAGGACAATTCCCAAGTCCCTAAAACACCCCGCACTTGTTTTTCCCTCTTTCTGCCCTCAGAACTTCCAGTGGCCACAGACTCCACATCAATGATATATAATTTCTTCCATTGGTAGAATCACAATAAGTCTATAGTAGATTACCAATAAGTCTACTTTAGTCCATAGTTCATTCCCCAATCCTGAGGATTCTGGGATGGTGATGCCCACTCCACTTCTAATTGAGAGAGGGCTTCGATCCCACATGGCTGATGGGTGGGACTGTCTTGCTTGAAGTTATAGACTCTCTCGGTTCCTCATTATGGTGATTGTCCATCCTTTCCTTGTTAGTTTTCCTGGGTGAGTCCAGTGAACTGGAGAGTAGGTGTTCCAACTCAGTTGAGATTCAGGGCCACGCTGGCACATGGACAGCTCAAAGATTTAAGCCTCTTGGACATACACTTATCAAATCTAGTACTAATTATAGGTTAAAATAGAAGGGAGAGTAGAGCCATGTGTTGGGAAACTACAACTGAGTCTAACTCTGTCACACTGAGAAGCATAAATTCTAAAGTAGGACCCACTGGCAAGGCACCAAACTCCTGAGCTATCTGTCCTGACTATAGAGTCTGGATATCTCCAGAGCCCTCAGGAGCCCCACTATTTGGGGTAGTATCTACTTTGGCTGTCAATGAGATCTTGGTGAGACATGTATAAGCGTAACCTCTGGAATGACTCCTGACTCGCTTTGAAGTCTCTTAATGATATAAACTCATTTGTCTTTACCTTTTCCCCCTTTGGGTCAAGTTCTTTTTCCAGTTGCATTGGTAGTAATTTTTGGTGCCAGGGAAGCTCATCCCTGAGAATCATGTCCCATGCTGGGGAGAAGTTATTGCCTTTATATGCTGAGTTCAGCTTAGAGAGAGGCCACATTTGAGCAACAAAGAGGCTCTAAGGAGATATTTCTTAGGCACCCTATAATACTAGGTTAAGTTTCAATTTCAAAAGTAAAGTTTCCTAAACACAGTCATCAATATCAAGGGCCTGTCAATGGATCATCCTCCTTCACTAGTCATTGCCCCTGTACTTGGGGGATTCCTGCTGCTCTATTAGAGAATGTGGCAGAGCTCCCCAGGATGGAAATTTGATATTCCTTCGGTTACTGTTTGAATCTCCACCCACTGTGACAATGCCCCATGAATATTTAAACACATTTATATGCCTTATATGTATGCCCAGGTGAACTTCCTCCCATGTATCGCCCATCACTGACATGCCACATCAATGATCCTCCCCTTCCACAGTTGTAACCCTTCTGTGATCCAAAAGCTCTTCAAAAATGAAGCCAATAAAATAGCCAAATACAATTAATAAGACAGTGAAGTACTAATGATAGTTTTAAAGATAAGAAATAAAATGCAAAATAATTTTTAAAAATAAAAATAATAAAATAATTTAGGATATTAAAAAATAATAAAAAAAACTGTAAAAATATTTTTTTTTATTTTGGCTTTCACCACTATAAGTTCTGTTTTCCTGTATGCACAGTGACCCTCTCTTCCATTTATTCTCCTAGTGTCTTACTTTTTTCATTTTGTCTTCAAAGTTTTAAGTCACAGAAAAGTCACAAACAGAATACAGAACACTCCCATATATCCAACAAATTCTCAATTTTCCCCCTTCCCCTATTAATGACATTTTATATGTGAATGGCACATTTGTTACAATTGATGTACAAATATTGAAACATAGCTACTAACCATGGTCAATGGTTTACATTTCGGACCATATACTTGTATAAATTTTGATGAAATTTAACATGGCCTGTATCTATCTTTGCAAGATCATGTAGAACACTTCCATCACCCCCAAAATGCCTCCTGTTCCATCTATTCTAATCCTCCTTCCCCCTCCCCTTGGCACCCATGGCAACAACCAGGTTTTATTTCTTGAAGGACAAGATTCATAGTTACTTGTAACAACACTCAGGGCTTGACACACTGGTCTGTCCTCCTCTATTGGGCACCGCCCATGCTCTCTAGATTCTCCCGCCCCTCAATTTGAAAACATAGCTAGCCTCCCCCCGATGGGAGTCCAACACCTTCCCGCTCATTATGTGGATCTCCACCCACTGGTATAACACACTATTGCAAAATAAACACTCACACACTCCTTAGATGCCTTCCCCAGGTCCGCCCTGTCTCAAATGACCCTCACACCCAACACCTTAAACCAGTGACCCTCCTTTGCCATATTGCCAAAAAATTTGTTCCTAACATTGTAGTTTCAACCATGTACCCAACAATTCCCAATGTTCAACTGCTCCCTTCCCCATCCCTCCCCCCAGTTCCATTGAGTGTCCAACCCACCCTCCCCACCCTACCCCCTGACAAAAAATACACCCTCCAACTCAATAGTATCACTGCACCCCTCTCATGCCCCTTCACTGCCCAACTACACACTTTCACCTTATTGTAGATTTTGCCCATATAGGCATTGACTCACAACCTTCTTCTCCCTTTCTGTCTCCTGTAAACCTGTCTTCCAGACTCTAGCTCTGTGAGTCTGCTCAATTTGCTTAATTCAAATCAGTGAGGACATGTAATATTTGTCCTTCAGTGCCTGGTTTGCTTCACT
Source organism: Cabassous unicinctus (assembly GCA_029593785.1). NCBI lineage: Eukaryota > Metazoa > Chordata > Mammalia > Cingulata > Chlamyphoridae > Cabassous > Cabassous unicinctus. Next base: position 45,309 of record JAQZBX010006209.1, on the reverse strand, counting down.
CAACATAAGGTCCTCAAGATTCATCCATGTTATCCCATGTGTTAATACTGCATTCCTTCTTACTGCATTATTCTTATGAGTAGTATTCCATTGTATGTATAAACACAATTTGTTTATCCATTCATCTGTTGAAGGGCATTGGTTAATGTTTAATGACTTAAAGCATAGAGTCCTTACAACTATAGAAGTTCTTTTATCTTTCCTGTTTATATAATAATTGCCATAGATATAACACTATATACATCGTATAACCCCAACAAATATATTAAAATTTTTCTTCAATGTTCATAATAAAGAATTGATGTGGAGATAACATTCTATTATGCTTACCCTAATATTTGCTGTTTGGAAATTCTTCCATATTCCCAAAGTTAAACTTCTCCTGTGGTATAACTGCCCTGTGGAACTTCCTTTAGCATGTCTCTTAAAGTCTGTCTGCTTGCAATGAATTTTCTTAATTTTTCATCATCTGAGAATATTTTAATTCAATTTCATTCTTAAAGGATATTTTCACTGGAAGTAGAGTTAGGGTCAATTGTTCTTTTTCCTTTAGACTATAAAAGTCTTTTTTTTTTTTTTCCATTTTCTTCTATCTCCTCATGTGAAATCTGTAGTCATTTGAATGTTTGTTCCTGCTATACAACACACTTGTGGTTGCCTACTTTCAAGGTGGCTGTGCATAGATTTCTTTGAGTTTTTCCTCTTTGAGGATTACTTTGCATCTTGATTCTGTAAATTTATGCCTTTCACCAAATTAGGATGTTTGCAGTCATAATTTTTTCTTCTCAATCAGCATCATCTTTATCTCCTCCTTCAAGGACCTCAACTCATAAAAAATGCTAGACCTTTGGTATTGTCCCTGGGTTCCCAAGAATCACATAATTTTTCAGAAATCTTTTATTTTTTGGTTCTTCAGACTGTATAGTTTCTATTGATCTAAATTTAGGTTTTCTTTCTCTTTCCTCTTCAACACCATCCTACAATTGAATCCATCCAGTAAATACTTCATTTTCAGATACTTTATTTTTAAGTTCTAAAATTTCCATTTTTTCATGGTTTCTATTTCTGCTGAGAATTTCTAGCTTTCTTTTTGTTCAAGCAGTGTTAACCTTTTCCTCAAACAGCACAATTACAATCGTGGCCATGAGTCTTTGTCTAATATTTACAATTTCTGAGACATCTCTTGTTTGGCATTAGTTGATTGTCTTTTCTTTTGATAAGTGGTCATATTTCATGGTTTCTAGTGTATCAAGTACTTTTCTATTGTATTTTGGACATTTTGAATAGTATGTTTTAAAACTCTGGATCCTATTAAATCCTCCTGAGAATGTAGGTTTTGTTTGTTTAGCATACAATCAATCTGATTTCTTTCACACCCTATATCTTGTTTCACCTTCTGTGGGTATTTCCACTGTAAGATCAGTTTTCAAACCCTTGCTATACTGTGATCCTGCTTTTCTGCAATTTGGACTAAGGCATGTATAATCCTTCAATTCTCAAAGCCTTTGTTATGCTTTTCCATGTGTATTCCAGACCTGCAGAGCATTAGGGATGAACCCAAGCACTGACTGGTTCATAAGAGGAATTAAGCTTTACCTCTCAGGGATTTCCACCTCATCCCCTGGCTCTTAAATTTCCATTTTAAAATGTATGTAGCCAGAAAGATGGGTTTCTTTCAGATATTTGATTCTGGCAGTGTTGAGCAGTACAGTGGTATTGGGTCCACCCCTGGGGCAAAGGCTTGAAAAGAAAGAGAAAAAATAATGGAAATTCCCCATACTCTTAGCATATTTCCCTGTTCTCCTGAACATAAAATGATTTCTCTCCATGGTATTTAATGAGTCACCCCCATGGCTGTCATCACTGCTCCTGCATGGGGCTACTAGACTTATGGTAGGGCCAGCAGAGAAAAAAAGAAGAAAAAAAAATAACTTCATAAACCAAGGTCCTTCTTCCTGGTTCTCCCATATAGAGAAACAGGTTGGTCTCCAAGACTTAGCTGCCTGCCTTGCCACAGTCTTTCTCCAGCAGTTCAACTTCACCACTGGGGCTGGCCTCAGGACAGGGTTGAGAGAGGACAAACAAAAAGGGGAACAAAAAGGAAGATTTCCTCCACACTTTCCAGATCACAGAGGCTTTTTTCCCCCAGTTATCTGGCCAGAAAGTGGGTATTCTTTAAGAATTTGCTGACTGAACCCGCTAGGCTGCTCCTAAATCAATGCATCATTGAGTCAAAGATGGGAGATAAATGAGGTAAAAGAAAGAAAATAAAACAAAGTGTGAAACTCATTGCTATCATATTAGTCATTCTTCTATGTTTGACCTCCCTCCCCCATCTATTTTTCAATCAAATGAGCAAAAATAATGAAGTGTAATTTGGTAACAATGATCAGAGAATTTTGATCATTAGTGTCATCTTAAGATGAGGGAATTATAATTAATTTTAGTCCCAAAGTGACTATAATGAAAGGATCAATCTGCAATGGACATACAAATTGATAGAGAATAAATCTTTGTTCTTTTTCACTGAAATTTAGACTTGCCTGTTACTATAGAGTAACCTACCATATACTGACTAATATATACAATATAACATAGATATTCAAATTCTAGAAAGAGAAGTTTAGTAGGTAAAATATTTAAAATCTCACTAAGACAGGCTGGACTATAAATGCAAAACTTACCAAAAAAAAATTCAAGATGAGGTCAGGCCTCAAAAATTCAGTTATTTATATTCTGTTTACAAATATGATTGAGATTACATCATGTTAACCACCCATTTTTCAATCCATTCACTGTGCCAAATGCCATTCTTTCTACTCACGTACCAAGTCTTTACCATCATTTCATTAATCAATATGTTTTCTTCTTAATTCATCTCTTAAATTCTCCCAAACTATTCCAAAGCATTTATTAAGAGAATAACAGCAGTTATATTTCACTTGGCCATCCTTATGTTTTATAAGTAATATCCATATTTCAGTTTTGATGCTGGTTCAGTAACTTCAATTTATAAAACAAGTAGAGAAGATGAAAAATATGCAAGAAAGCATAAGAGGCATATATGTATTTTATAGGTGTATATTATAGCCTCTATTTTTCTTCCTCAAACAACATCTAGCATTTAGTCAAAATTTAAGAAACTCACAAAAATGCAAAGAAAGATGACACATAGTAACTAATCAATAGTGTAAGACTCAGAGAAGATTTAGATGTTATATTGGAATTTTTAGACAAGGACTTTAAAATATCAAAGGATCAATTGTAAACAGTGAGAAACATGCATGAACCCATGGGAATATTCAACAAAGAGATAAAACTATAAAAAACTCAAATGGAAATTTTATAAATTTATCTTTAAAAAGCTATCAGAGAAAAGAATCCTCTCAATGGACTCAGTTTGCACACAAGTGAAGAATGAACCAGTGAGCTTAAGATTCCAGAAACTTAAAATTAAATTTCAAGAGGGTGAGGGCATATCTCCCTTGATTGCCATTTTCTCAGTGAAAGTATCTGTTGATGATGAGAAAAGAATAGGAAAAGAATTAAGGGAGGTAGGAAACCAAGCTGGAAATCGGTCATTGCCAAGAATAGAATGAAAGATTCAACATTTTTATTTGCCTAATGATATTTGCAATGATATCATTTCCAATTAAATATGTTTAATGTTTTTAATGTCTTACACTAAAACTAGCTCATATACAGCTTTGCAACCTCTAACAATTAGATAAGCACATTTCCAATAAGTTAGTGAAAGTCAGAAAAAAAATTTGTCTTCCAAATATTTACTCACCTGACCATATAAGTATACTATCATCAAGACACTAAATGGTCTTTGTGAAAGCAATGCAGGATAGAAGAATAAGACTCAAAAGATTTTCTAAAGATCAGGTATGCTATTTCACCTTTTTCAGTTTGATTTGTGACTTCAGCACAAATGAAAATTAAATTGTTTGGCTACATATAGTACTATGTTAATTAAAACAATACCATTACAACCCACCATACAAATTCAAACAAAATGTTCTATTTGTTCTAGTTCTTAATTATCTCAAATTGTTTCATATCATACCAGCCCTTGTTCCACTAATCTAGGATAATCCACACTGCTGCCTTGCTTCCAATACTTCAGTTGTCTGCCAAGTATTCCTATTGAATGCATTCATGCCTCATTCAAATCTAATAGAGCCAAAGTGATCCTGAAAAGGCAAATATCATCCTGTTACTCTCCTGTCCTTCTTCCATTTAAAAGCACATTTCCGTGAGACTTGTGCCCTAACAAATTCTTGGCCTCAGCTCCTAATGGAGCTTTGTGGGAACATACGGTTAGGCACAAGAGAAACTTTCAGCAAATGACTGCTTTTATCACTTGCACAGCACAATGGGTTCTAAAGAGCAAGGAAAGAGAGCCCATTGCAGCCGGTCTTCCAGGGAAGCCAACTGCTTGGGTCAGCTTCTGTGGACGGCAGTTCTGCCTGTCTTACTTTGCATAGGTGAGGAGAGACCTTGTGCTGTTTCAGTGTTGCATATATATACAATCCCACAGGAAGGTGCCCTGCCATTGAGATTTCCCAACTTGATAAGCAACTGGGACGGTCTTTTCTGAGTTTTGTGTTTAAGGTTTGGTCAGTCCATTCCATTAGACCTAATATTTCCCCTGGGTTGTGGAATGAGAACATATTGAAATATTTCACACATAGAAAAGTGGGGGCAAGGGGAGAGGATGTAGGCAAGGGCTAGCAAATGGTTGCTAAGTATGTCCATGACTTTCCTAGCAGAGGTCTTGCAAATCTAGCTACTTCTTCCTATGCAAGCCTTAATTTTCACAAATTTCTCCCTTTCTACTTTTTATTATTAAGATTTAATTTATATACCATAAAATTCATATTTTTGTAGGTGTTATATATGTTTTAATATATTCACAAAATAATGCAACCAATCAATGTTAATGTCCAAAATAGCAACACCTAAAAAATAAACCTCTTACCCATTAATAGCCATTCACCATTCCCCCATTACCAGAGGCTCCTGGAAACACTGATCTATATTCTGTCTCTATGGAAATGCCTATCCTGGGTATTTTAGATAAATGGAATTGTACAATATGTGCCCTTCTGTATCTGACTTCTTTTACTTAGAATAATATTTTCAAATTTCATACATATTGAAGCATGTATCAATATGTCAGTCATTGTAGGGCTGAATAATATTCCCTTGTAATTATATGCATTTTTTTTTCAGTCCCTTACCAATCAATGAACATTAGGTTTATTTTCACTTTTTGGCTGTTGTGAAATATTCAGGTCTGAATGTCCATGTACCAGTTTTTGTGTGGACATATTCATATGGGAATGAATTTTGTGGGTCATAAATTAACTCTAAGTTGAATAGTTTTTTGAAACTGCCAAACTTATTCCAAAGTAGTTCAATACATTATATTATGACCAGCAATGTGTGAATGTGAAGTTTCCAAGTTCTTACATCTTTATCAACACTTATTTGTGTCCATCTTTTCTTATTGCCATCATCTTAGTGTGTGTGAAGTAGTGTGCATGTGGTTTGATTTGCATTTCCCTAATGTACTGTTGCACATCTTCTCATGTGCTTATTGACCATTCATGTATCTCTTTGGGATATTGCCTAATCAAATCCTTTGCTCATTTTTAATTGCACTACTTTACTTTCTGTTGTTGAGTTTTAAGTTTTCTTTATATATTCTGAATTCTCGTCTCTTATAAGATTTATGATTTGGAAATATTTTCTCCCATTTTGAGAGATGTCTTTTCACTTTCTCGGTATTGTTTTTTGAAACACAAAAGTTTTTAATTTTGATCAAACTCAATGAATTTCTCTTTTGTTGCTCATATTTTTTATGCTATACCTAAGAAACCATTACCTAATCCAAGAAAACAAAGATTTATATCTTACACCTCAGTTTTCTTTATTATGTATTTGATATGTTTTGAGATAGTTTTTCAATAGTTTGTGAGGTTATATGCCCAGCTTCATTTATTGATATGTGGATATCTACTTGTACCAGCACTATTTATTGAAAAAATATATTCTTTCTCCATTAAATTTTCTTGGCATTCTTCTAATAATTCAGTTAGTCACAAATGTGAGGGTTTACTTCTGGACTGCCTATTCTATTCCATTGATCTGTATGTTTATCGTTATGTCAGTACCATGCTGTTTCAATTATGGCACATTATAGTAAGCTTAAAAATCAGAGAGTGTGATTTCTCCAAATTTGATCTTCTTTAAATTTTTTTTTTGCTATTCTGAATCACTTGCATTTCCTTATAAATTTGGTATCAGGGTCTCAATACTTGCAAAAAAAAATTTGTAACTGGGATTTTGATAGTGATTGCATGGAATATATTGTTGGAACTAGGGGAGTATTGCCATTTTAATAATAAGTATTCCAATAAATGACATGGAATTTCTTTCCATTTCTTTAAATTATTTCAACGATCTTTTGTAGTTTCCTGTGTACCATTCTTTCACTTATTTTGTTATATTTTTTCTAATTATGTTATTTATTTGGTGAATGGAATTATTTTCTTAATTTAATTATCAGGTTGTTCATTGTTAGTATATATCAATACAATTTTTTGGCATATTGACTTTATATCCTACAACTTTGCTGAACTTATTAATTCTCATGTTGTGTGTGTGTGTCTTTCCCTTTGAATTTTCAGTAAATAAAATCATTTCTTCTGCAAAGAGAGATAATTGTACTTCTTCTTTTCATGAGGATGCTTTTATTTCCTTGTCCGATTGTCCTGACTAGCACCTACAGTACACTGTTGAATAGAAATGGTGAGAACAGACATCCTTGTCTTATTTATCTTAGGGCAATGCTTTTAATTTTCACCATTAATATGGTATGAATAAAGAGTTTTCCATAGTTAGTCTCGCTCCTTCTTCCTCTCTCTCTCCCTCTTCCTCTCCTTCTCCCCTCCCCCTTTCCACCCATCCCCCCGCCCCCTCCCTTCCCTGTCATTCTAACTGTTGATGTCTTCTGAAAATCTACTTTTGGCCTGTTGATTTTCTCTGTTGTTTTTCGTTTATTTTCACTTAACTATTCTTTCCTTCCTTTTGATTGCTTTTTATTTTGTCTGTTGTATTTTTCTAGTTTCTTAAGGTAGAAGAACTGGTGATTCATTTGAGGTTTTTCTTATCTTTTAACATAACTATCCATACAATAAGTTTCCCTCTTAGCACAGTATTACCTGCATGTCATAAGTTATGCTATGTTGTCTTTTTCTTATATTCCAGATTTCTTTGGATTTCTTCTCGGAGACATTGGCTGTTTAGGAATTTTGTATTTGTCAAATATTTGTGAATTCAAAATTGACTTCTTTCTTTGATTTCTAATTTCATTGGCATTTGGTTAGAGGAAATATTTTGTATACTTTCAAATCATTTAAATTTATTGAGACTTGCTTTATATCCTGGCACATGGTCCGTACCGAAAAATGTTCCCTATGCAGTTGAGGATATGCGCAGTACACATTTGGATAGAATTTTAAATCATGTCTGTTAGATCTAATATGTTTATAGTCTTTTCCAAATCCCTTGTTGATCTTTTGTCTAGTTCTTCTATCCAAATCTGACATCTTCCATGCTATTCTTTTTCTCTTTAATTTCATCTGTTTTTGCTTTATGCATTTGGGACTGTGTTTTTAGGCACACATATGTTTATAATTAATACATCATTCTGGATGAATTGACTCTTTTATCATTATAAAATGTCCTTCTTTTGGTCTAGTAACAATTTTTGTCTTATTGTTTATTTTGTCTGATATTAGCATAGTAGTTTCAGCTTTCTGGTGGTTACTATTTGTGTAGGGTATATAATTTTCCATCTTTTTACTTTTAATTTACATTGTCTTTGAATATAAAATGCACTTCTTGTAGATAGCAAAGAGTTGGATTAAATATTCTTTTTACAAAAAAAAAAACTCTTCTGCCAATCTCTTTACGATTGGAGGGAATAATTTAAACTTAATGCAATTATTGAAATGGTAGGTATGTCTGCCATTTTGATATTGTTTCCTATAATCTTAAAAAAGTTTCTCCTCTATTTCTCCGTTACTGGCTTCCTTGGTGTTAAAAAGATATCTTCTCTTCTACCATTCTAAATGTTTATTGTTTATTTTACAACTTATTTTGATTTATTTTCTGAGTGTTTTCCCTGGAGATTACTATTAACTATAACAATAGAGTTCAGATTAAAACCAAACTTAATTTCAGTAATTTACCAATACATTGCTCCATATAGCTCAATTTCATACAATTATTTTCATATAAAATCCACTTATACATTATATGTGCATCAACACAGATTTATTAATATGATTATTGCATTATGTAGTTGTCTTTTGACATAGAATTAAAAAGTTATATATTTTCTGTAATAATTTAACATATAGTTACCTTTACTGGTACTCTTTATTTTTTATGTTTTTTCACTTTATTCTCTATTGTCTTTTTATTTCAGCCTGAAGAGCACACCTCAGTATATATGTAGCATAGGTCTGCTAGTTAGGATTCTCTAAGTTTCTTCCACCTCCAGTGCCAACTACACTGCTGGTGTTCACTGTGATTTAGGTCTCTTGGCTTGCAAGTCTATAACAGAGCTGAAGAGATGGTGATAATATATTATAATTTTCTCTTGTAGTTAATCACAGAATCTTCTGCTATTAAGCAACAATTACCACATTTGAAAATTTTAGTTGAATATCACTCATCGTTAATAGATTACAATGTCTGAGAGCTCACGAATCACTTCTGTCTTGATCTATGCATTGTTACTTGGACCCAGCACTATTATTTAGTGGATATCATCCAATAAAATAGTTACATGAAACCCTATGAGTTTAAGGATATAAATTGATTATTTATGTAAAACATTGGGTTATTCTGGGCATTTACAAATATATAACCAAAAAAAATGAGATTTAATGGTTAAAAATGCCATGTATCTCGGTAAAATCTGGATTATATGATGATTTAGATAATGCTTTTTGGAGGGCTGTGCACAGCCTCCATTCTTATCCTTCATGTAAAAGTTAATGTAGAGTGAAGAATCATTTACCCAGACATAGAAGGTCAAGGAGGGATTAACTAAAACCTATGTCTTTTTTATTCTTTTTTACCCTATACTTTTCATAAGACAGCTGGGGAATCTGAAAAAGCAGATATGATTCTTAGATTTCCCTTTGTTAAATCCCAACACTTACTAGTAGAAAATTAAGAAAGAATTATTAATAAGATCAGGAACAACTAAGAATATATATTTTCTGGAGCAGTTTTTTTCCAGGCAAGAGGTACATTTTCTATGAGGGAACAAAATTAGTAATGACTATGTAATGCCATATTTAGGTCATATTGTTACAGTAAAATAATAGAAGGTAATGAACATCTTTGATGCTTAGAGTGAGATGATTTTATTACCAAGTCAATTTTAGCAAAGCTTTATAGTAGTATTTTTGCTACTTTATTTCAGGTAGGCAGCTTTTGGGCACTCATTCAAAAAATCACAATCATCTCCTCCTTAATGTGGTATTAAACATGTGGATCCTGGGAACATTATAATTCCTAATAAATTTAAGTACCTATTACATTTGGAGCTTACAAATGCTGTTTACCTGGTTCCTCACTGTGTTTTCTTACTTGAGAAAACATATCATGCTACCTTAAAATTAAGAGATTGGTTGTTTGGGGGTTTTTTTTGACATAAAAATATTTTTAATAAAAAGAAGAAAAATTTAAAATTGAAGCAAAAATTTTTTTTTACTATGTGAAATGGGAGATTGTTCCCCTCTTGTCCATCTTAGGGCACTATTTGAAGGAGCAGTAATTCAAGTCACTTAAAATGCAAGGAAGTTTATTAAGTCCAAAATAGTCAAGGGTCTGTTATTTTTGTTTTGTTTTGTTTTGTTTTGTCTTTTCTCACTACCTGGTTGCCACAGATGCTAATTAGGCATGACTTACCTGGTTCCTTAAAATAAATGTCTAGTAAAATTAATTACATACTTAATTAATTATGAAACAAATGGATTTAGTGGTGGAGATGAAATGTTGACCAATTCCAATTCTTTGGGACCACAAATTAACACTGCAAAAAAAGTAAATCATCACATCAGAAAAATAAGAACTAGGGTGTGAAATAGCATCATGGAAGGGTAGACCTAGTAGGTCATTGCTCAGAATTAAAATGAGACTTTAGATATGTCTCTCCAACAAAACAATTTTAGAATTGCATTATTTGCTAGCATCCATAATTAAGTAAGAAGAGTAAAAGATCAAAACTCCTTTATATCTACAAGGAGACAACCCCAACCACTAACATATTTGCCCATGCATTCTCCATTGTCATTCTTAGGGGCTCCAGTATGTTCATCTGCATTTCAGTTAATTGACCTACAGATTCACCAACACCTTGTACCTCACAATTTTAGAATTATAAAAGTGTATAAAGGACATTTTTTCCTGCTAATCATTCTACAGTTGAAAACAGGATAAGAGATTCATATTAAATCTAAAACTAATTATTGAAAAAATTAAGACAAATTTTCCTTTCTTAAGACTGAGTTCTGTTTTCCTTACTTCATGTCCAGGGTTTTTTCACAACTCTAGAATGCCATAGGATCTCAACTGTCAGGATCTTCCTTCTACTTTATTTCATAAATGTGGAGATACATATATAATTCTTCTAATTTTTTTTCTAATTTTTGTTGCTACCCTAAGCGTGGCCTTCAATTTTGCCTAAGGGCATGATATCTTGCTTCAAGAATAAAACACAAAATTGTCCCCTTCTTTTTACAAGGACTTTAAGAAGTTGCACTCTGCCAATCCACCTGGACTCCTCACAGAGCCATTTCTTCTCTTCCATGCAAGCATCCTCCCAGCAAGACACTGGAAGGTGAACACAAGGTCTCCCTTCTTTGGGATTTTCTAGCCTATTCCCAGGGAGAAATCTTCAAAATCACAATTCAGTTGCTCTGTGAACATTCGTGTTGCCCCTAACTGATTAAGGTTATCTTTGCTCTGGCTAGTTGAAAATGCAGGTTTTATTTCCAATTCTATGGTTTATCAATGAAATCTTTGAGGTCATATTTTTCCTCAAAGCTGAGCTTTGCAATTCGGAAATCTCGTTAACAAAATTTCAAAGCATTATTGTGGCATAATGTGTAGAGAATAAATTCCAACTATATCAAAGGCATAACTCAGTGAATTTTAGTAAATTTACAGAGTTTTGTGTCCAATTTAGAACATTTCCTTCAACTCAAAATCGTTCCCCATTCCAAGTTGCAGTCAAACCTAATATTACCCACTCTGCACTTAGGCAAATTCTAATCTACTTTATGTCTCTAGAGACTTGCCCTTTTTAGATACTTCGTATCTGGTTTCCTTCAATTAGCATAATTTTTTAGTTTACTCTATATTGTATTATGTATCAGTTGATTATTTTTGTTGTTCAATAGTGTTCCACTGCATGTATATAGCATATTTATTTATTTAACAGGTAATGGAGAACTGGGTAGATTTCATTTTGGGCTTATGAATAATTTCGCTATGAACTTTTGTTTATAAATCTTAATATAAGACATATGTTTTCATTTCCCTTCAGTGAATACCTAATAGTGGAATTATTGGGGCATATGGTAATTTATGTGTAACATTTTAAGAAATTGTCAAACTATTTTCTAAAGTGTCTGAACATTTTACATTCCCACAGTAGTGTATGAGGGGTCCAGTTTCCTCTGAATCTTACCATCACTTATTGTTTGTTATTTTGATTATAGTCATTCTAATGGGTATGAAGTGGTAGCTCATGTTTTAAATAGTATTTCTTTAATGGTGAAAAATGTTAAATATCTTTTCATGTGCTTCTTGGTCATGTGTATATCTTTTTTAGTGATAAGTCTATTGAATCCTTTACCCCTTTTTAAGTTGGGTTATTTTTCTGGTTTTTGATATACAATTGTTTTGTATGTATTTTGGGTACAAGTCTTTTATAAGGTAAATGGTTTGCATATATTTTCTTTCTACTTGTGGCACATCTTTTTGTTTTCTGAATTGTGGCTTTTAAATCACAATGTTTATAATATTTTTTATTTCAAATTCCTTTTTATTGTCTTTTGTTAATTATGATTTTGGTGTCATATGTAAGAAATTTTTACCTAACACAAGGGCAAAAATATTTTCTTATTTTCCCCTGAATAATTTTTTATTCTTAGCTCTTAAATTTAGGTTTTCATATACTTTTTGTGGGACTTTTAGCATGTGTAAGACAGAGGTCTAAATTTATCTTTGTGAATGTGCATTGCTTACTTTAGTACAACTTGTTGAAAAGACTCTTTCCTCAATTGAATTTCCATGACACTTCTGTCAAGAGTATATTGAATGTAAGATTTAAAAATTTGTGGGTTCGGTTTACTTCCATTGTTATTTTTATGCTTATGCCTTTACCACACTGTCTTGATTACTGTCACTTTATAGTCAGTTTTGAAATCGGTAAAGGAATGTCCTCAAAATTCATTCTTGCTTTTAAACATTATTTTGGCAAATCTGGGTATTTTTAACTTCGACATAAATTTTAGGGTCAAGTTATTACTGATCAGCAGGAATTTTTATTATAGTTGCATGGCATGTATAGATCAATTTCGAGGGATATTGAAATCTTAATAATATTAAATTTTCTAATGCAATAATATGGTATGTTTCTCCATTCATATATATATTCTTAAATTTCTTTTCATATTCTTTTCTAGTTTTATTGTAAAATTCTTGCAATTTCCACATTTATTTCTAAGTATTATATTCTTTTTGATGCTCATGTATATTGAATTGTTTACTTAATTTCTATTACAAATTATTTATTGCTGATGTATAGGAATACAAATAATATTCTGATTTTGATTTTTTTTCCTTGCTATCATACTGAACTCATCTATTTTTTCTAAAAAATATAGTGTTTTCTTTAGGAATTTCTATATATATGATCTGCTCATGTCATCTTTAAATAAAACAAATTTGCTTTTTTTCATTCCAGTTCAGATGCTCTTCATATCTGTTGCCTAAGTTCACTGGCTAGAATCTCCAATACAACAATGAATAGAAGTGGTATGAGTCACCATCTTTGTCTTGTTCAGGAATTATGGGGAAAACATTCAGTCTTTCACTGTTCAGTATTTTATTAGATGTAGGCTTTCATAGATAAGCTTTATGTGGTAAATATTCTCCTTAAATCTAATTTGAATAGAGCTATTATTATGAATAGGAATATTGTTCAAAGCATTTCTATGCTTCTTCAGATAATCAAGCATCTTTTGTCTGCTCCTTTCTCCATATTTGCTCCTCTTGGTCCTCCATTAGAGCTTCTCTGACTCATAATTTAAAAGACATATTCCATATTCCATATTTATGAAGAAATATATCAAACTTTTCTTTTAGTAGTTTTATGGTTTTATTTTTCACATTTACATTTTGTTACATTTAGACTTTGTCCTGAACGCATTGTGAGTTATGAATTCAGCCATATCTTTTTCTAGGTGGCTGTCCTATTGGCCCCAAATCATTTCTTTTTTTTTTAATTTTTAATTTTAATTGTTAAAGAAACTTTAGGTTACATAAATGTTATATAAAATATAGGAGAATTCCCATATGCTTCAATCCCTCCCCTTCCACACTTTCCAACATTGACAACAACCTTCATTAGTGTGGCACATTTACTAAAATGGATGAACACATATTGAAGCAATGCTACAATGTTTGATAGTTTACATTATAGTTTACACTCTATCCCACTCAATTTAGTAGGTTATGGCAAAATATATAATGGTTGTATACATCATTGCAATGTTTGCAGGACAATTCCAATGCCCCAAAAATGCCCCCTTATTACACCTATTATTCCCTCTTTCTCCCCTCAGGAATTCTGGTGGCCACTGCCTTTATATCAATGATAAAAGTTATTCCATTGTCAGAACAACAATAAGTCTACAGTAGAATAATAATAAGTTTCCTTTAGTCTGTTGTTCATTCCCCAATCTTGAGGATTTGGGATGGTGTAGCCCACTCTGTTTCTAATTGACAGGGGGCCTAGGTTCCATAGGGCTGATGGATGGAACTATTTTGCTTGCAGTTGCCGACACTCTGTTCCTTCAGATGGGTGATGTCCATCATGATCTCCTTGTCAGTTGTTCTGGGTGAGTCCAATGAACTGGAGAGTAGGTGCAACTCAACTCTGCTGAGATTCAGGACTCAACTGGCACACGAACAGACCAAAGATTTATGTCTCTGGGACATATATTTAACATGTATAGTAATAAGTATAGGTTCAAATAAAAGGGGCAGAAGAGCTATTGGTAGGGAAACTATAAATGAATCTGTCTGTTACTCTGGGAAGTATACATTCCAGAGTAAATCCCATTGACAGGGAATCAAAATACTTAGCTTGTCTGTCCTGTTTATACTGTCTATATATCTCTAGATCCCTCAGGAATCCCACAGGGACTGTTTACTGTGGCAATCAGTGGGATCTTGGTGAGATGTGCGTGAACAACCTCTGGAATGACCTTCCAAATCACTTTGAAATATCTTAGCCATAAAAATTCATTTGTATTTGCCTTTTTCCCCTTTTAGACAAGGTCTTTTTCTGGATGTATTGCTAGTTGGTGCTTGGTAATAATCCCTCAGTGTCAGGGATGCTCATCCCCAGGAGTCATGTCCCACACTGGGGAGAAAGTAGTACATTTATATATTGAATTTGGCTTAGATAGATGCCACATTTGAGCAATAAGGAGTCTTTCAGGAGGTAACTCTTAGGCAATATATAATATAGGCTAAGTTTCAATTTCACAAAAAAAGTTTCATAAATACAATCATTAATATCAAGAGCCTGGTGTAATGGTCTCCCCTCCTTCACTAAGCACTGCTATTGCACTTGATGAATTCTTGCCATTCTATTAGAGAAAGTAACAGGACTCCCGTGGATAGGAATTCAATATTCTTTTGGCTATTGTATGGGTCTCCAGCCACCCAGACAATGCCACATGTACACTTGAACATATTTATAAGCTGTAGAGGCTTGCCAAAGGTGCACCCCTCCCCACACATCCCACTATCACCAACACCCCACACCAGTGATCCTCCCCTGCCACAGTTGTGACCCTTCTGTGACCCAAAACCTCTCCAAAAATGAAGCAAACAAAATAACCAAATAAAATTAATAAGAAATGTTGAGTTCCAGGAAAATGGCATAAATATAGGTAGGCATTGTTTAGCACTTTCACAAAAAATGACAGGGAAAGGGCAGCAACCTACCTGAGGGACGTGCTTTGGGATCTACAGAACAGGAGGCTACAAAGCATTGTCCAAGAGGGCACTGGACAAAGAGACAAAGAGGCCAATGGAAAACCATGATTTGCTTGCTCCTGTGGTTTAAGCCCCACCATCAAGACAAATAGCCTCCATGGAACTCCTGGCTCTCTCCAGCCAGCTGAGTGGGAGGGAGCACTCCCAGGGAGTAAGAGGGGTCAGGCAGAGGGTGGAGAGTGGTTTTTTTTTTTTTTTTTTGGTGGGTTTGGCTACGTGAACCCCTTTGAATCTCAGGAGGGCCCCAGCTCAGCCAGCACTGATGTGGCCTATGGAGAGAGGAGCAGGATCTGCTCAGGCAGGCTGTCACACCCAGCCTCCCTGGGAGACAGTTACTAGGGCAGGGAGGGGGCAGAGACAGGTGCCTAACTAGTCCAGTCCCTGAAAACTGTTAAAAGTCCAATTCACCTGAGGGAAATAGGGGCAGGAAAAGCCAGATAAGCTTTCAGAAGCCTGTTAACTTATAGAGTTGATGTAGCTCAATGGAAGAATTTCTGCCTTGCATGCAGATGGCCCCTGGTTTGAGTCCCAGTACCTCCAAAGAGAAGGGATCCAGGGAGTAATCCACCAAGTTATTGGGCACACAGCTAGCATTTTATATTAGTGAATGTATAGATTGAGATTCAGTTGCTTAGTTTTAGGATTTTTTGGATGTGATTTTTAAAAAAATTATTGATTCTTTTTTTCCCTTTCATTTTACTTGCTAAAACTGGGTATATCATGCGTAGAGAACAGGCTGCAGGGTGATTAATTGATGAGCACCAGCAGCCTGAGAAGGACTCTAGGGGTCTAAGAAGGAAGGCTGTTTTTCATGGGGTTTTCTTGTTGTTGCTGTTGATGTTTTCTTTCTTTTTTGTCATCTTTTCCTTTATTTCCTTTTTTCTTTTACTTATTTTTTCAACCTATTTCTTTTATTTTCTTTCGTTCACTTTTCTATCTTCTGATTTCTGTTGCTTTTCTTTCATTCCTCCTGTTCTTGTTTGGTCTTCATTTTTTCCTTTTCTCTCTCTCCTTTTTTCCCCTTTTATACTCTTCTCATCTGCTGGACTTTTAATTCATTCTATTTTTTTCTTTCTATTTTGTTTCTTGTTTCTTTTTTTATATTGCAACTTTAAAAATTCTTATTCCTTAGTATTTTTTATGATTTTTTATTTGTATTACTTACTTAGTTTCTTAGCTCTTGTATGGTTCCTCTTCTACCTTTTTAAAAATTATTATTACTATTATTCTTTTTCTCTTTTTATTTCTTTCCTATTCTCTGGTCCTAATTTTTTGTTTTTCAAGGAAACACAGACATCTGCAAGGATATAGAATAAGAAGAAACAAGTATCAAAAAGGAATGTTGCCACACACAAAACAACAACAAATAAAACCCTAGAACAGAAAGAGAAGTTAACCAACCAAATAAACTCATCAAGATGAACAAATGCCTAGACACCAACAAAAATTACAAGAAACAAGAAGACAGGGCCCAGTCTAACAAACTAAAAAAGTGGAAGAGATGCAGAACATGGAACAATGAATCAGAGATGTCCAAACAGATATCATGAATCGACTTAATGAAGTTAAGGAAGAGATTAAGGATATTAAGAAGACACTGGGAGAACATACTGAAGAAATTGTAAAAATGCATAAAAAGATAACAAATATGATGATGATGAATGGCACAATGCAAGAAATAAAAAATACACTGAAGCACATAACAGCAGATTTGAACAGACAGAGAAAAGAATCAGTGACCTGGAAGATAGTACAGCTGAAATCAGACCAGATAGTAGAACAGAGATAAAAAGTTAGAAAAAATCCAGCAGGGAATTAGGGACTTGAATGACAAAACAAAATGCACAAATATATGCATTATAGGCATCCCAGATGGAGAAGACAAGGGAAAGGGGGCAGAAGGAGTGTTCGAGGAAATAATGGATGAAAAATTTCCCAACTCTATTGAGGGACAAGGATGTACATGTCCAGGAAGTGCAGCACACCCCAAATAGTATAAATCCTAATGGGCCTACCCCAAGACATATATTTGTCAAATTGTCCATTGCTCAAGGAAAAGAGAAAATTCTGAAAGTGTCAAGAGAGTAAAGATCCATCACATACAACAGAAACTGGATAAACTTAAGTGCAGATTTTTCATCTGAAACCATAGAGGAAGAAGGCAGAGAAATGACATAGTTAAAGTACTAAAAGTAAAAAACTTCCAGCCAAGAATTCTCTATCCACTATCCAACAAAGCTGGCATTCCAAAATAAGGAAAAGTTCAAAATATTCACAGATAAACAGAAATTAAGCTAGTTTGTCACTGAGTAAACTACCCTTCAAGAAATACTAAAGGGAGATCTGTAGGTTGAAAGAAAAAAACAGGAGAGAGTTGGAAGATAGTATAGAATAACTATAAAGATATAAAGAGAAGTGGTGCAGCCATTGTGGAGGAGAGTTTGACAATTCCTCAGGAAGCTAACTATAGAACTGTCATATGATCCAGCAATTCCACTGCTGGGTATATATCCAGAAGAATTGAAAGCAAGGACATGAACAGATATATGTACACTAATGTTCACAGCAGCTTTTTTCACTATTGTCAAAATTTGGAATCAGCTCAAATGCCCAACAACAGATGAATGGTTAAACAAATTGTGGTATATACATACAATGGAATATTACTCAGCTGTAAAGAAGAATGCAGTATTAACATACAGAATAACATGGATGAATCTTGAAGACTTTATGTTGAGTGAAGCAAGCCAGGCACTGAAGGACAAATATTACATGACCTCACTGATAGGAATTAAGTAAATTGAGCAGCCTCACAGAGATAGAGGCCAGAAGATAGGCTTACAAGAGTTAGAAAGGGAGAAGTTTGTGATTTTTGTATAGGCAAAATCTAGGATAGTTGTGCAGTGGAGGGGCATGACTCTGGTACAGTTACAGTTTTTGGTTGGGTACTGCTGATTTTTCAGAGTGTAGGGTGGTGATGGTGGGTTGAACTGTCCATGGAATTAGTGGGATGGTTGGGGAGGGAGCAGGTGAACACTGGGGACTTGTGGGTATGTGGTTAAAACTACAATGTTGGCAATGTTCATTTGGCACCATGGCAGATGAGGGTTACTGGTTTAGGGTGTTGGTTAGAGGGCAATCGGGACAGAGCACACCTGGGGCAGGTTTCTAGGCAGTGTGTGTGTTCATCTTGTCATAATGGGTTGCATCAATGGGTGGAGACCCACATAATGAACAGGAATGTGTTAGATTCCCATCCTGGGGAGTCCTGCTATGTTCTCAAATAGAGGTTTAAGAGTCTCTCAATAGTACCTAATAGGGGAGGACAGGCTAGTCTACCAAGCCCTCAATGTTGTTGCAAGTAAATATGAATCTTGTTCTTCAAGGAGTGAAGCCTGGTGGTTGCCTTGTGTCCCAAGGGGACAGGAAGGGGAAAGTATAAAAGATGGAACAGGGGGCATTTTGGGGAAAATGGAAGTGTTCTACATGATCTTGCAATGATGGCTACAGGCCATGTTAAATGTCATCAAAATTTATAAAAGTGTATGGTCCGAAATCTAAACCATAATGTAAATCATTGACCATGGTTAGTAGCAATGTTTCAAAATTTGTACATCAGTTGTAACAAATGTACCATCACATGTAAAATGTTATTAATAAGGGAAAGGGGGAAAAGGAGAGGATGTTGGGAATATGGGAATCCCCTGTATTCTGTGCATGACTTTTCTGTAACCTAAAACTTCTTTGAAGACAAAATGAAAAAAGTAATGCACTTGGGGAATACATTGAAGAAAATGTCACGATACATACAAGACAACAGATCTTACAGTTATGAAAGACATATTGTCAAAAATATATATTTTTTCATTAATTTTTATAATTCCAAATCTTTTTAAATTTTTCAATATTTTAAAAATTTGTATTTTATTTCTTATTTTGAAAACTATCATTATTTTTTCATTTTCTTATTAATTGCACTTGACTATTTTGTTGGCTTCATTTTTGAAGAAGTTTTGGATTACAGAAGAGTTACAACTATGACAGGGGAGGATCATTTGTGTGGGATGTTAGTAATGGGGGATACAGGGAAGGAGGGCCACCTGGGCATACATGCAAAGCATATAAATATGTTCCATTTTTCATAGGGTATTGTCACATTGTGTGGAGATTTACACAATAACTGAAGGAATATAGAATTCCTATCCTGGGGAGTTCTGCCACATTCTCTTATGGAACATCAAGAATCCCCTGAGCACAAGGGCAATGATTTGTGAAGGAAGAAGGTCCATTGATGGGCCCTTAATATTGATAACTGTACTTAGGAATCTTATTCTTGAAATTGAAATTTAGGCTAGCATTATAGGGTGCCTAAGAATTATCTCCTGAGAGCCTCCTTGTTGCGTAAATGTGGCTTCTCTCAAAGCCAAACTCAGCATATAATGCATTACCATCCCCCTAGTGTGGGACATGACTCCTAGGGATGAGCTTCCCTGGCACTGAGGGATTACTACCAAGCAGCTATTAGGAAGGCAACTGGAAAAAGACCTTGACAAAAAGGGGGAAATTTTAAAGACAAATGAGTTTATTTGACTAAATGACTTCAAAGTGAGTTGGGAGGTCATTCCAGAGGTTACACCTATGCATGTCAAAACAGGATCTTATTGACTGCCAAAGAAAATACTATCTCAAATAGTGGGACTCATGAAGGCTCTGGAAACATCCAGACACTATACTCAGGGCAAATAGCTCAGGAGTTTGGTGCCTTGACAGTAAGTCCTACTTTGGAATTTATGCTTCCTCATATGACAGAGTTGGATTCAGTTGTGGTTTCCCTAAACATGGCTCTTCTGACCCTTCTATTTGAACCTTTAATTAGTACTAGGGTTGATAGGTGTACATCCAAGAAACTAAAATCTTTGGGCTGTCCATGTGCCAGCTGAGCCCTGAATCTCAACGCAGTTGCAACACATACTCTCTAATTCATTGGACTCACCCAGGACAACTAACAAAGAGATGATGATGGACAACAACCATCCCAAGGAACCAAGAGAGTCTAAAACTGCAAGCAAGCAAGTCCCATCTATCTTCACCATGAGATTGAGCCCCCTCTCAACTGGAGATGGAGGGGCATCACCATTCCAGTATCCTCAGAATTGGGAAATGAACAATGGACTAAAGTAGACTTACTGGTATTCAAGTATAGACTTATTATGATTCTAGCAATGGAAGAAATTATATCATTGATGTAGAGGCAGTGGCCACTGGAGGTTCTGAGGGTAGGGAGAGGGAAAAACAGGTGAAATATGGGGGCATTTTTGGGACTTGGGAATTTTCCTGAATGACATAACAATGACAGATACTGGCCATTACATATTACCATAACCTACAAAATTGTGTGGGAGTGAGTGTAATCTACAATGTAAACTATAATCAGTGCTTATTGGTAAAGCTGCAAAATGTTTTCATCAATTGTGATGAATGTAGGACAATAATGAGGATGTTATTAATGTGGGAAAACGTGGGAGTTGTAGGGAACAGGGCATATGGTAATCCCCTATATTTTTGTGTAACATTTATGTAATCTAAATAACTTAAAATATATATATTTTAAAAACATATGACATACATAAACCTAAAGAAAATCTGCCTAATATAAATAACTCCTTTACAGGAATAACACTGAATGTTAATAGATTAAACTCTCCAATCAAGAGACACTTTTGACAGAATGGAAAGGAAATATAACCCATTTATATGCTGTCTACAAGAAACTCACCTTGTGATCCAGATATGCAAGAAGGCTAAAAGTGAATGGTTGGAAAAGAATTTTAGGTGCAAACAATAACCAAAAAGCGTGGATGTGGCTATAATGACAAAATAGACTTTAGATGCAAAACTTTTGTAAGAGACAAAGACGAATACTATATATTAGTAAAAGGGAAATCTATCAAGAAGAAAGAACAGTCATAAACATTTATGCACCTAACCAGGGCACTTCAAAATACATGAGGGAAACACTGGAAAAACAAAGTGGAGAAATAGATGCCTCTACAATTATAGTGGGGTACTTTAATACACCATTATCATCATCAGACAGAACATCTCTACAGAGAATCAATAAAGAAACAAATATTTGAATAATGTATTAGAGGATTAGACATATATAGAACATTACACCCAAATACAGTGGGATATACATTCTTCTCGAGTGCACATGGATCATTCTCCAGGATAGACTATATTCTAGGCCACAGAACAACTCTCAATGAATTCAGAAAGACTGAAATTATACAAAGTAATGTCTCCAACCACAATGGAATGAAGCTGGAAATCAGTAAAGAGTAGAGAAGCAAATTAGGCACAAAGATATGGAAGTTAAACAACAAACTCTTAGACAATCAGTGGGTCAAGGAGGAAATTGCAAAAGAGATCAGTAACTACCTTGAATCGAAAGAAAATGATAACACAATATATCAAAACTTATGTGATGCAGCAAAAGCAGTACTGAGAGGGAAATGCCTAGCCATAAATGCCTATATTAAAAAAGAAGAAGGAGCTCAAATAAAAAACCTAACTGCACACCTGGAGGAATTAGAAAAAGAACAAATTAACCACAAAGGAAGTAGAAAAAATGAAATAACAAAGATTAATGCAGAACTAAATGAAATTGAAAATAAGAAAGCACTAAAAAAAAATAAACAAAACCAAAAGTTGGTTCTTTGAGAAGTTTAATAAAATTAACAAACTCTTAGGTAGACTAACAAAGAAAAAAAGAGACAAGATAAAAATGCATAAAATAAGAAATGAGGATGGGGATAACACCACTGACCCCACTGAAATAAAGACTATCATAAGAGGATAGTTTGAAAAATTGTATGCAACAAGATGGATAATTTAGAGTACATGGACAAATTCCTAGAAACACACAAACAGCCTACATTGGTGAAAGAATAAATTGATGAACTCAACAGGCCAATCACAAGTTACGAGATTGAATTAGTCATCAAAAACCTCCCAACTAAGAATAGCCCAGGACCGGATGACTTCACAAATGAATTCTACCAAACATTCTGGAAAGAAGAAACACCAAGCCTACTTAAACTCTTTCAAAAAAAAGATGTGGAGGGAACATTGCCTAACTCATTCTATGATGCCAACATCATCCTAATACCAAAGCCAAACAAAGTCACCACGAGAAATGAAAACTATAGGCCAATCTCTCTAATGAACCTAGATGCTAAAATCCTCAACAAAATACTTTCTAATCATATTCCACAATGCATAAAATGAATTATATTCCATGACCTAGTGTATTTTATCCCTGGTAT
The DNA here is from genome assembly GCA_029593785.1 of Cabassous unicinctus. Taxonomy (NCBI): domain Eukaryota; kingdom Metazoa; phylum Chordata; class Mammalia; order Cingulata; family Chlamyphoridae; genus Cabassous; species Cabassous unicinctus. The sequence continues at coordinate 22,591 of JAQZBX010006209.1, read as the reverse complement.
GCAAGGTAGGTTTAACATAAGAAAATCAATAAATGTAATACACCACATAAACAGATTGGAAGAAAAAATCACATGACCATGTCTACAGATGCAGAAAAAGCATTCAACAAAATACAGCACCCTTCCTGATAAAAACACTTCAAAAGATAGGATTAGAAGGAAACTTTTTCAACATGATAAGGGGTATATTAAAAACCTACAGCTAACATCATATTCAATAGGGAAATCCTAATAGCTTTCCATCTAAGATCTGGAATAAGACAAGGATGTTTACTGTCACTGCTATTATTTAATATTGTGTTAGAAGTACTTGCTTGAGCATTTAGGCAAGAAAAAGATATAAAAGGCATCCAGATTGGAAAGGAGGAAGTAAAAATATCACTATTTGCAGAAGACATGATCCTATGCCTTGAAAGTCCTGAGAAATCTACCACAAAGCTTCTAGAGCTGGGCAAAATCTATGATAAGGTGGAAGTGCGTAGTTGTGCAGTGTATGGGCATGACAATAGTGCAGTGATACTTTTGGGTTGGGTGGTTTTCTTTTGTGAGGGAGGTAGGGTGGGGAGGGAGTTGGACTGTCCATGGAACTGGGGGAAGGGTTGGGGAAGGGAGCAGGTGAACACTGGGGATTTGTGGGTATGTGGTTGAAACTACAACATTGGAAATGTTCTCTTGGCAATATGGCAGGGGAGGGTTATTGGTTTAGGGTGTTGGGTGTGGGGGTCATTTGGGACAAGGCACACCATGGTCAGGCTTCTAGGCAGTGTGTGAGTGTTCATCATGTCTTAGCTTGTTGTATCAGTGGGTAAAGATCCACATAATAAGCAGGAAAATGTTGGATTCCCATCCTGGGGAGTCCTGCTATGTTCTCAAATAAGAGGGGTGGGAGTCTCTTGAGCACATAGACAGTGCCTAATAGGGGAGGACAGGCTAGTATGTCAAGCCATCAATATTGTTGCAAGTAACAATGAATCTTGTTCTTCAAGGAGTGAAGCTTGATGGTTGCTGTGGTCCTGAGGGGAGGGGAAGGGATGAATAGAATAGATGGAAAATGGGGCATTTTGGGGACAATGGAAGTTTCCTACATGATCTTGCAATGATGGCTACAGGCCATGTTAAATTTCATCAAAATTTATGAAAATGTATGATCTCAAATGTAAACCATAACGCAAATCATTGACCATGGTTAGTAGCAATGTTTCAATATTTGTACATCTATTGTAACAAATATACCAACCACATGTAAATTGTTATTAATAGGAGAAAGGGAAAAAAGGGGAGGATGTTGTTTATATGGGAATCCCCTATATTCTGTACATTACTTCTGTAACCTAAACCTTCTTTGAAGACAAAATGAAAAAAAAAAAGACACTGAGTAAATGGAAGAAAATGTCACTATACATACAAGACAACAGATCTTACAGTGATGAAAGGCATAATGTCAAAAAAAATTGTTTTAATTTTATATTTTTTATTATTCCAAATTTTTTTTAAAAATTTGTATTTTATTTATTTTTAAAATTCTTATTATTATTTCATTTTCTTGTTAATTGTATTTGTTTTTGTTGGTGGTGGTGGTTTCATTTTTGAAGAAGTTTTGGAACACAGAAGGGTTACAACTGTGTCAGGGGAGGATAATTTTTGTGGGGAATTAGGGATGGGGATTGCATGTGAGGAGGTTCACCTGGGACCTACCTATAAGGCATATAAATGTGTTCAAGTGTTCATGGGTCATTGTCACAATGGGTGGAAATTCACACAATAACCAAGACAATATTGAATTCTCATCCTGGGGAGCTCTGCCATATTCTCTAAATCAACAGCAAGAATCCCCCGAGTACAATGGCAGTGAATAGTAAAGGAGGATGTACCATTGACAGCCCGTTGATATTGATGGCTGTGCAATGAATGTTTATTTTGAAATTGAAACTTAGCCTAGTATTATTGGGTGCCTAAGAGTTAACTCCTGAGAGCATCCTTATTGCTCAAATGTGGTCTCTCTCTAAACTGAACTCTGCATATAAATGCATTACCTTACCCCCAGCGTGGGCCATGACTCCATGGGATGAGCCTCCCTGGTGGTGAAGGATTACTACTAATCATCAACTAGCAATATGACTGGAAAAAGACCTTGACCAAAAGAGGGAAAGGGTAAAGACAAATGAGTTTATATGGCTAAGAGACTTCAAAGTGAGTCAGGAGGTCATTCCAGAGGTTATGCTTATGCATATCTCAGCAGGATCTCGTTGACTGCCACCGTAAATATTGCCTCAAATGGTGGAGACATCCAGATATTATAGGCAGGGCAGACTATTCACGAGTTTGGTGTCCTGTCAGTGGGACCTTCTTTAGAATTTATGCTCCTCAGTGTGACAGCATTGGACTCAATTGTGGTTTCCCTACATATGGCCCTCTGGCCCTTCTATTTGAATGTATAGTTAGTGCTAGAGTTGATAGTTGTATGTCCAAGAGACTTAAATCTTTGGGCTGTCCATGTGCCATCTGGGCAGCAGAGTTGCAACACTTACTCTCCAGTTCATTGGACTCACCCAGGACAACTAACAAGGAGATGATGATGGAAAATGACCCTCCCAAGGAACAAAGAGAATCTGCAACTGCAAGCAAGATAGTCCCATCCATCTGCTTCATGGGATCTAAGCCCCTTCTCAATTAGAGGTGGAGTGGACATCACTATCCCAGAATCCTCATGACTGGGGAATGAACAATGAATGGACTAGAGTAGACTTACTGGTATTCAAGTATAGACTTATTATGATTCTTGTAATGGAAGTATATTTTTTATTGATTTGTAGATAGCGGCCACTGGAGGTTCTGAGGGGTTGGAGAGGGAAAACCAGTTGTAATATGAGGACATTTTCAGGACTTGGGTATTGTCCTGAATGACATTGCAATGAGAGATACAAGCCATTATATATCTTGTCATAACTTACAAAATTGTGTGGGAGAGAGTGTAAACTATAATATAACTAAATCCATGTTTCGTGGCAATGCTTCAAAATGTGTTCATCAATTGTAAAAAATGTACCACACTAATGAAGCATGTTGTTAATGTGGGAAAATGTGAGAGGGGTTGGAAGTGGGGCATATGGGAATCCCCTCTATTTTTTTATGGAACATTTAGGTAATCTAAGTATCTTTTTTTAAAAAAAATTAAAAAGTTTATTTAAAAAAAATAAAGAAACAAACATTTCTTAGTATTATATACTGTCTAAGAGTGACCTCCTGAAAGCCTCCTTGTTGCTCAAAGGTGGCCTTTCTCTAAGAAAAGCTCAGCATATAAAGTATCTTTCCCCCGGTGTGGGACATGACTCCCAGGGATAAGCCTCCCTGGCACTAAGGGATTATTACTAAGCACTAACTAGCAATGCACCTGGAAAAAGACTTTGATGAAAAGGGGAAAATGGCAAATACAAATGAGTTTTTATGGCTAAGGGATTTCAAAGTGAGTTGGGAAGTCATTACAGAGTTTATGCTTATGCACTTCTCACCAGCATCTCATTGATTGCTACAACAAACAGTGCCTCAAATAGCAGGGCTTCTGAGGTCTCTAGAGATACCCAGAAATTATAAGCAAGGCAAACAGCTCAGGAGTTCAGCACCTTGTCAGTGGGCCTTTCTTTCGGAATTGATGCTCCCCAGAGTAACTGAGTTAGACTCATTTATAGGTTCTCTATATATTGCTCTTCTGCCCCTTTTATTTGAACCCATAATTAGCACTATACTTGATGAATATATGTCCCAGAGACTTATATCTTTGGTCCATCCATGTGCAGGTTGAGCCCTAAATCTCAATAGAGATGCAGCACCTACTCTCCATTTTGTTGGATGCGCCCAGGACAACTAACAAGGAGATCATGATGGGCAATGACCATCCCAAGGAACAGAGAGTGTCAGCAACTGTAAGCACGATAGCTCCATCCATCTGCCTCATGGGATCTAAGCCCCCTCTCAATTAGAAGCAGAGTGAGCATAACCATCCCCAAATCCTCAAGTTTGGGGAATGAACAATGGACTAAAACAGACTTATTATTATTCTATTATAGACTTATTATTCTAGCAATGGAAGAACTCTTATCATTGATGTAAAGTCAGTAACCACCAGAGATTCTGAGGGATGAGAGAGAAAAGAATAGGTGCAATAAGGGGGCATTTTTGGGACATTGGATTTGTCCTGCATGACATTGCAGTGATGGATACAGGCCATTGTATATTTTGTTATAACTTACAAAATTGTGGAGATCAAAGTGTAAGCTATAATGTAAACTGTGAAGCATGGTTAGTAGGAATGCTTCAATATGGGTTCATCAATTGTAACCAATGTACCACACTAATGAAAGATGTTAATGTGGGATAGTGTGGGAGAAAGAGGAGGTGGCGCATATGGGAAACTTTTATATTTTTATGAAGCATTTATGTAATCTAAAGCTTGTTTAAAAATAAAAATATTAATTATAAAAAATAAGAAAATGAAATAATTCTAAAAATAAATAAAATACAAAAACTATTAAAATTTCAAATAACATACAAATTTTTTAGGCATTGTGTCTTTCATCTCTTTAAGATCTGTTGTCTTGTATGTACAATAACAATTTCTTCTGTATTTTCCCCCAGTGTCTTATTTTTTCCATTTTATCTTCAAGGAAGCCTAGGTTACAGAAAAGTCATGTAGAAAATATAGGGGGTTCCCATATATCCCACACCTTCTTCCTTTTCTACTTTCCCTATTAATAACATTTTACATGCGGAGAGTACCTTTGTTACAATTGATGTACAAATATTGAAGCACCACTATTCACCATGGTCAATGGTTTACATTATGGTTTACAATTTGGACTGTACACTTTTATAGGTTCTGATGAAATTTAAAATGGCCTGTAATTCTAAACATAGGGCCCTAAAAATGTCCTATGATCCATCTATTCTATTCTTCCTCCCCCTTCCCTTGGAAGCTATGGTAACCATTAAGTTTCAATTTTTGAAGAACAAGATTCACAGTTACTTGAAATAATATTGAGGTTTGACATATTGGTCTGTTTTCTTTTACCTGGTACTGCCTATGTTATCGAGGGCTGTTGCCCCTCTAATTGAGAACATAACAGGACTCTCCAGGATGGGAGTTTAATATTTTCTTGTTTATTGTGTGAGTCTCCACCCACTGATATAACGCACTATGACAAGATGAACACTTACCTATTCCATTGAGGCATGCCCCAGGTGTCCCCTATCCAGTATGTCCCCCCACACCTGATGCCCTACACCAGTAACCTTCCCCTGCAAGAGTTGCTAAAAGAACATTCCCAACATTATATTTTAACCACAGACCTGTAAATCCTCAGAGTTCACTTGCTCTTTTTTACAACCGCCCCTCCGCCATTCCATGGATAGTACAACCCAGACACTCACCCCATACTCATACACCATCACTGTCAATACCAATCAAATCACTGTACAACTGTCATGCCCACCTACTGCCCAACCACACCCTTCCACCTTATCATAGATTTTACCCATATGGGCATTGGCTCACCACCCTATAATCCCTTCTGTTTCCTGTAACCTATCTTCCAGACACTAGCTCTGTGAGTCTGCTCAATTTGCTTAAGTCATATCAGTGAGGTTATATCATAACTGCCCTTCATTGCCTGGCTTACTTCATTTAACATAATGTCTTCAAGATTCATCCATGTTATCCTGTGTGTTCATACTGAATTCCTTCTTACAGCTGAGTAATATTCCATTGTATGTATATATCACAGTTTGCTTATACATTCATCTACTGGTGTACATTTGGATTGCTTCCAACTTTTGGCAATACTGAATGCCATTATGAAGATTGGTGTGCATATATCTGTTTGTGTCCTTGATTTCAATTCTTCTGGGTATATACCCATCAGTGGGATTGCTGGATCATGTGGCAGTTCTATAGTTAGATTTCTGAGGAACTGCAAAACTCTCCTCCACAATGGCTGCACCATCCTACATTCTCACCAGCAGTGGATGAGGATTCCCATTCCTCCACACCCTCTCCAGCACTTGTAACCCTCTGTTTTTTAATAGCCACCAGTCTAATGGGTGTAAGATGGTATCTCATTGTAATTTTGATTTTCATTTCCCTAGTAGCTAGTGATGCTGAGCATTTTTGCATGTGCTTTTTAGCATTTGTATTTCTTCTTTGGAGAAGTGTCTATTCAAATCACTTGCCCATTTTTTAAATGGGTTGTTTGTCTTTTTATTTTCGAGAGGTAGGATTTCTTTATATATACTGGATATTAAGCCCTTATCGGATAGATGGTTACCAAATATTTTCTCCCATTGATTAGGCTCCCTTTTCATTTTCTTGACAAACTCCTTTGAAGTGCATACATTTTTAATTTTGACGGTCCCATTTATCTATTTTTTCTTTTGTTGCTCACGCTCTGGGTGTAGTTTATGAAACCATTTCCTATGACAAGATCTTGTAGATGTTCCCTATATTATCTTCTAGGAGCTTTATGGAACTGGCTTATATTTAGATCTTTGATACATCTTGAGTTAATGTTTGTATATAGCATGAGATGGTGATCCTTTCTCATTCTTTTGGAGATGGATGTCCAGTTCCTCAAGCAATATTTGTTGAAAAGGCCATTCTTTCCCAGTTGAGTGGAAAAAAGTCCTTCCTCTCAGTGTTGAGAGCCTGTCTTTATCATAGATCAGATTCCTTTTTATTTGGGGAATGTATTCATTATTTATATGTTTCACTTCATTAAGTAATTGCTTTACCTTCATTAATTTCAATTTTTCCCAAATTCTGTAGAACATTCATGTTTCTTAGGTCCAAATTAAAAAGCACAGTATATTTAAGAAGGTCTAACTTCCTTCTCTTTATCTCCCTTCCTTTATGGAAAGAAGTAGTTTCTGTGATGTTACATTTCAGCATTTATTCTGTGCTCTTTCTTACTTCTCACCTAGAACTAGTAGATCACAATCAACTAGATATCTTCCCTGTTCAGAGTTGTCCACTCCTTCAGGAAATGAAGTTTGCTCATGTGTTCTGAAATATTCCACACTTAGGACCCCTTCATGTGCTCTGTTGTTTGCCACTGCAAAATTGTACTCCCATGGCTTTTCGTTGTTTCATCAATTACTTGGTAATTTGAGTTAGTGGGTACACTGTCTCTTAGTTTCACTGAAGTTACAATTGTATACTTTCATTCTTTTTGATTTCCTAAGTGCTTTCCTTAATGGAAAATATGAACCTTCAAAATTAACTGCTGTTGTACTCCTATCAGAACCAGAACTAATGATCTCTCCCCATCTCATTCTTGTCTATAAGTGTATTTTTATATACCAAGAAGAAATAACAGGATAAGAATAAAATATATTGAATATATAGAGAGATATATAGATATATAGGTATATGGATATATTAATTTTTGTGGAGTCAGATATGTAAGAAATATATTGTATTCAAAGTCTAATTTTATTGTAGCTGGAGGCCACACTTGTATCTTTTCTTCCAAAGTCTTAGAAAAAGTAGTCCTAATCATTTAAAATTTCATCTCTTCCTGCATGACTGGTAATTTCTCTTATCATGTTCATTGATGCACAAAATGGTTAGGATTGTGTTTCTCAATATATAATCATTTAATCATTTAATATATTTAGCTAATCTTATGTTTTATAAATATAACTGTGATTAAAGAATGCCATCTTTTAAATCACATGTTTAGACTTACTAAATTATTTGGGTAAACACATGATCAATTTTTGGATATGTTCCATGGTGAACACACAAAATATGTAAAAGTGCAAGGATCTCTTTGAATATCTACTAATCATATACATTGCATGTATTATTTAGATTATTTGTTTCACTTATACATTGTCTCCCTTTTACTTATATGTGAGAGAAATATTATTTCACTATAAATGTACTTGTAATGTTTCCTTGCCCTACAAATTATTTTTAAACAACATTTCATCTGCTTTTTCACTTGGTGAAAGGGTTTTAACCTAAAACTTCTTTATAATTTGTGAATGCTGTCTTTTATAATTCCCCTTATCAGCTTCTCACATGCTTTTGACTTCAAATTATACATAGTCTGATATTTAGATCTTCACTCCTGCTTTATTTTTGTTTCTTTTTTTCTTGACTCTCTTTGTACATTACTTTACATTAAACAACATTTTTTGTATCATGTGTATTGAAGAAAAAATACACATAGGTGGCATTTGCTTTTTAATCCTATGTGACTACATTTCTTTTAATGGGTGAATAAGGGCTTTTAATTTATTGCAATGATTGTTACAACTCATTTAATTCCTTCAGTCTTATTCTTTGATTATTGTTTGTTTTTAAATCATCTCTCCATTTTCCTTTTCCTTAATTTCAAAGTTTCATCAAGTTGTAATTGATTGCTTTATTTTGACCCCTTGTAGTATTGTTAATTTGTGGGATTACAGATGTCTTTTTATTTCATTGTTGTTTAATTACTTCTTAATTAACAAATGATTGTACTTTTTTCATTTTTTATATTAAGATATAATTTAAATATAGTGAAATCCACCCTTTAAATTGTGCAGCTCTGCAAGGCTGTCAACTGCATGAAGTCTTGTTACCATCAATAAACCAGAGGATAGCATGATTCCATTACACCAAAAAAATCCTCATCCCCTGGTACCAACCAATTTACACTTGCAGTTTTGCCTTCTCCAGATTATCATATAAATCGAATCATATAGTACATGTTCTTTCTTTCTTTTAAAATAGACTTTGTTTTTATAAAAATTTACATTTACAGAAACACAATTTGTTTCTCTATCATTAACTACTTTTAAGTAATGAACCAATATTGATAAATTATTATTATTAAGTAAAGTCCATAGTTCATTCAAATGTCCTTAATTTTTACGTGTATTTTTCTATTGCATGGTCTCATTCAGGATAAATTACATTTGCTTGTCATGTCTCCATAGAATCCTCTTGTCTGTGGCAGTTTCTTAGACTTTCCTTATGTTTGATGACCCTAGCAATTTTTAGGAGTACTGGGCAAGTATTTTACAGATGCATCTCTAGTGAAATTGGTCTCTTGCTCTTCTTACGATTAGACTGTGGATTTCAGCAAGTATGATCACAGAATTAAAGTGCCATTTTCATCACATAGACTTTTGAATACGGCTTTTTTCCCCCACATAGCAGAATATGTTTGAGGTTCTTCCATGTGGTGATGTGTATGAGTTGTTTATTGCTTATTATTGCTGAGTAATAATTCATTAAATGAAATTATTTGCATATATATTTACATATCAAAAGACATTTGTGTTGTTTCCCTTTTTGGTGATTATGAAGAAAAGCACTATAAACATCTTTGCCTGTGATCACATTTTGATTTCTTGTGGATAGTGTTGTGGACTGACTCACATCCCCCACAAAGACATGGTCAAGTCCTAACCCGGCCCTGTGGGTATGAATTTATTTGTAAATGAAGCCTTTGAAAATATTATTAAGATGAAGCCAAACTGAATCAGGGTGGACATTATCCAATATGACTGAGTCCTTATTAGCAAAGGAAATTTGGACACAGTTGTAAAAGACTGAAGGAAACAGAAGGAAATAGTTCATCATGTATTGGAGGCAGAGACAGAGCCATAACCAAAACACTACAGACTCTGGAGAAAGCACGGCTGCTGACACCTCTGTTTTGGACTTCTAGCCTCTCAAACTGCGAGGTAAAAAAAAAAAATCAGTGTTGTTTCAGCTAATCAGTATATGGTATTTGTTATAGAAGTCCTGAAAAACTAGATAGGTAAAATCTACCCGGAGAGGCAATCCTGAGTCATAGTAAAGGTATGTTTAACTTTTAAAGGAACTGTCAAACTATATTGCAAATGGCTGTGCCATTTGACATTCCCACCATCACTACATGAGATTTCCACTTGCTCCACCTTCTCCCAGTAGCACATATTGCCAGATTTAATGATTCTAGCCATTCTAATAAATGTTTTGTTTTATCTGTTAGTCTTAATTTATAATACTTAATGGCTAATTATGTTGAACGTTTTGTATGTGCTTATATACCAATTGTACATCTTCTTAAGATATGTTTCTTTTCATGAAGTATGTATTCAGATTTTGCCATTTTTATAAGTTTATGTTTTTTGCTAATATTATGAATCATTGAGTTTATAACATGCTTTATATATTGTGGATTTACATCTTTATGTGACATGTTACTTGCAGAAAATTTCTTTTATTCTACGCCTTTCTTCTTATTGTTAAAGTGTATTTTGAAGACCAGAAGCTGTTGATAAAGTTTACTTTTCCATGCTTTTTTCTCAATTTTTTCCTTCTATGGATCATGCCTTTGCTATTATATTTAAATAATCTTTGCCTAACACAATGTTACAAGATTTTCTGTTTTCTTTAGAAGATTTAAAATTTTCAGTTTATATATTCAAGTGTTTTACCTAGTTTGAGCTTTCTCTGTATTGACAGGAATTGATTAACTTTTACTTTATTTGCATATAGATATCCAAATTTACCAGCACTATTTATTAAAAATACTACCCATTGTCCACTGACCTGTGTTTGTACCTTTATGAAAATCAATGAGTTTGGGAGTGAATGTGGCTCAAGCAGTTGAGCACCTGCTTCCCACATGGGAGGTTCTGGGTTAGGTTCCTGGTGCCTCCTTAAAAAAAAAAAAAAATAAGCAAACACCTGGAAAAACCTACTCAGGGTAGCTGACGAGTACTGGCTTCCCACATACAACGTCCAGGGTTCAATCTTCAGGATCCTGTAAGCTGTTCAACTGATCTACACTTCTATTATCTGGCAAATACCACATTTCCTTGATTTCTGTGTTTTTATATTAACTAGTTTGCTATTGTTGTTATATACTACATTTTATATATGCTAAAAACACACTACAAGAACACACTAAACTGATAAAAAGTTTTACTTTAGCCAGTCTGTTATTTTTAAAGCAATTAAAAATAAGACTATAATTAATTTTAGATTTATCTACTGCATTAGTTTCCTAAGGCTGCTATAACAAAGTACAGCAAACTGGTTGGCTTAAAACAATGGAAATATATTAGCTCACAGTTCTGGAGGCTGGAAGTCTGAAATCAAGGTGTCTTCAGGGCCATGCTCCCTCTGAATCCTTCTTTGCTTCTTCATAGTTTCTGGTGTGTTGTGGAGATACTTGGCTTCTTTGATTTGCAGCTGCAGCAATTCAATGTCTCCTTGGTCACATGCTGTTCTTCCCTCATGTCTCTGTGAGTCTTCTCCTTTTCTTATAAGGAAACAAGTCAGATTGGATGAAAGGTCCACCCTACTCCATTATGAGCTCATCTTGACTCAACAAATTCTGTTTGTGATGAGCCTATTTACAAATTAGTTCACATTTTGAGGTATTGGAGGTTAAACTTTAACATTATATTTTGGTGGGACACAATTAAACCCAGATCATCTTCTTTTATACCATTTCTAGCATTATTCATTTTTTGTGTGTTTTTTCAGCTTCTCCTAGGATATTCTTTTTGCTGAATAACTTCCCTCAAGATTTCTTGTAAGGCAAGTATGCTAATATGATGTCTCCCCCACTTTGCCTAAAATATGTTTTAATTCTCCTTCATGTATGTATAAAATTCTGTATTGACAGTATTTTCTTTCATCACTTTAATGTTACAACATTATCTGTTTTTCTTTTTCTGGTTTTACACATTCATTTTCAATGGGCAAACACTTAAAGACACTGTAAATAGAAACCCAATAGAATTACTCTGTCAAAGTCAACAATAATGGCAAAATGCATTCTCACTTCCAGCCGATGCTCAGTCTCATCTGAGTCTTTTCTCAGTTTAGAAAGGTCGTCTGATATTTTATTCATATACATCCTTCTCATCTGCAATGTAATCTACAATTATGCATTACCTTTTCTGCACTTATCTCAGAAATTTCAAAACCAAATTCATCCTCCATGGCCATGATAATCTCCACTTGGTCCAAACTGTCTAAGCCCAAGTCTTTCATAAAACGGGAATTTATTGAGAACCATTTAGAACACGGTTCTTAATTCCCTCTAACGTCAAAGGGGGCGCGTCACTACACTGGCGGCACAACTGTGTAACTACCTGGAACCTGCGGGAGCATCGAGTCGGCCTGTGGAGATGCAGGCTTAGCCCGGATCCCTACGAGGCTCAGGGCAGTGCTGCGCGGCCAGGCTGCGGGCAGCCTGGGGGCTCTGGGCAGAGACTGAAGCCCACGGACAGACGGTGGACACAGAAAGGACATGAGCCACCGTGGCTACGCGGACCCAGCTTGCACTCCACACCATTATCATTTGCCCTACGTAATTTCTAAAGTTTGGGTCTTTATCTTTATATCTAATATGTCTTTTTTGCTTCAAGACTTTCTTATTTTTTCAAGAATTTGAATAAGATATATCTCGGTTTGTGTTTATGATGCTTGGTGTTCGGTGAGCTCATGGATCTGTGATTCATTGTCTTTAATTTTAGAGTATTCTTGGCTGTGATCATGTGTCCTTTTTTCTTACTGATCTCAAATTCTAATGGCACTTTTGTTGGATTTTTAAAATATTTCACCATAACTCTTAGGTACTCTAATTTGTTTCCAACCCCACTTTTTTTACTCCTTGTGTTTGGTTAAAAACTATTACCTTTTTTCACGTTGAATGATTTTTCCCCTTGACTCTGTCAAGTCTACTGATGAGATTATTGAAGGCATTATTTTGTTACCATATTTTTCATTCATAGGTATGACAGTTTGAATTTTGTGCATCCCAGAAAAATATTATATTCTTGAATTAATTCATTCCTATGGGAGGAAGCCATTTGATTGCATTAAATTTAGTTGAAAGGCATTTGATTAGATTACTTGATAAGATCACTTTAGGGCTTTTGATTGGCCTGCGTCAGTGTCAGTGAGGCATGCGCCAGCTTGTGTCTCTGCCTCTTTCTGATATAAACAGAGACTCAGAGAGAGAGAGACCACAGAGAGAGAGAAAGCTGCCATTGATGATCCTGTCATGTAGAGAAAATTCCAGGATGGCCTACAGCTGCAGAAAGGCAAAGAAGTCTCAAGACACTGAGAGAGGAGGCCCAGAAAGAGACAGGCTCTACACTTGGTTGCCTACAGCTGAGTCTGAGAGACGGTAGATTCTGGAGAGAAAGGCAGGGACCTCAGCAGAGATTGGCCACCATCTTGCTTCACCATGTGGTCAGACACCAGGATTATCAGTAGCTGACTTTGGTGAGAAAGCATCTCCGATGGTGCTTTGATTTGGACATTTCATGGCCCCAGAACTGTAAACTTTTACCCTAAATAAAATCCCCTTTATAAAAGCCAACCCATTTCTGGTACTTTGCATCACCAGTCCTTTGGCAAACTAAGACAATAGTTTTACATTTTATTTATTTTTTAATACTTTACATTTCCTTGTTGTAGTTCTCTCCAAGCATACATGATTTCCCCTTATTCCCTGAAGCTGTTAACATGTTATTCATAGTTATTTAAAATTCCTTGCTAATATTTTCAACATCTATATCATAGCTGAGTCTATCTGTTGCTTAGTTTGTCTCTTCCTGTACCTTATAATTTTTGGTTGAAAGCTTGATATCATGTGAAAGACAAGAGAAAATGAGGTAAGTAATATCTATGCCTGGAAATGGGCACACTTCTGTGTGTGTGTGACTAAACCTTGAGTAATTGAGCTAGTTTTGGGTTTTGTTGTTGCTCTGATCATTCTCAGTGCATCATATGCTTTATATTTCTTTAGATTTACCATATGTGGGGACAAATTTGTCAGAGTTTTTAAATTTACTATTTTTTCTCAGTGTTTGCCCTATCATCATTTTTAGGTCCTTTTTTTCTGACTTCACCTCAGAGAAAGTGCCTCTCCATCCTCTTGACCCTCCTCCTGCAGTTGGCACTATTAAATGTTATTGAATGCTTCATTTTCTTGTCTTGGGGTCAAGGGACAGAGTGGTAGCAAGGGTTTCTTCTTATTCTCTTTATTCTGGCTCAGCTTCAGTCCTAGAGTTTGTGTCTCTGGAATTTGGGGGAGGGCTCTAGAATCATACTGGCCTTCCTCCAACAGTAGGGGTATCTAATGGTTTGAATCTAATATGTACTTTTACCCCTCTCCAGAGATAGATTTTTTTAAAAATAGAAACACAACCCTGTGCGATCATTTAGGTATTATCTGTGCCTTCTTTAGTACTGCAATGGCCCAGTTGAGTATCTACAACAGAGCCTGTATAGCATGGATAGCTTAAAATATTTACTCTCTAACCTTTTACAGAAAACATCTGCTAACCCCTGTCCTTGGCTTTGGGGGCTAAAAAAATCAGTCCATTCTCCTGACTAGATAATATAGTGTACCTTGCATAAATGCTTCCATTTTCACATTTACTTTTATTTTTACACTTTTTTTCTTAAACAAGCTTGCCAAACTAATTCAAGATGAAATAAGAGTTATGTCACAAACCAGTGCCTATAACACTTGAATAAATAATGTCTGTGACAAAGGTTATAGATCATGAAGCTTCATTAACAACTGACAATTGGTTATTGAAAGAAACAATATATTGTCAAGGTATTATCATTTCATGGATGAATTGGTTAAGATGCCCAAATAAAATTATCTTGTAAGGGAACTTGAGAGAGAGGTATATATATGTAATAATACTTTTTGATAATTTGTTGTTTTATTTTTCTTCATTTGCATAGCTGAAGAAGAAATTTTAATATGAGAATCTATCTGTATAAGTCATGCCTCTAATATCAATATCCAAAACAAAATAATGACATAGATTCATATAGAGCCATTCATTTATTACTCTAAGCCACTCAGACAAGATCTTATATGGAAAAAGGTGGCTTCGTAAAAAAAAGTATTCCAGAGCATAAGAAACATGTAGAAACCCTTAAAAACATATTAAAATCTTAAATAAATCCTAGAAAATGTTAGTCAAAGGCAAAAAAGTGTTTTAATTTCTGTATTTGAGAATTGGAAATGCCTTTACACTGAAGATATTGACCAGCTGAATACCACCTCCATAGAGAGGAGGACAACAGAAGCAGGCATAACTAGCAGCAATAAAGTTAGAAACGAGGAGATTCAAATGAAACTGTGAATTTAAAACTTACAGGCTATATTAAGAAATCATATTCTTGAGATCTTTAGACATGGATAGGTGCTTAATTACCTGGAATTGTTAACATGTGGATCAGGAAAGAGAGAGTAAGAGCGCTAGATGTCCTTTCCTGTCCTTAACGCTTTGGATGTGATCTAAAAATTCACAGCATATTCCTCAACGCTTAGAGCATATGGGAGTTAATTCATGTAAGACATTTCATAAATCACGGGTTTTCTTTTAGAATCATAAAATTCTCTCCACTTTTGAATAATGTCTGAGGAAATGAAAATATTGTAAAGACTCCATTCAGCAGACTGCTCCAAAAATTATTTCATTTTTTTTTACATTAAAGAAGTAAAAAAAAAAAAAAAAAAAAGTGGAGAATAAGTACTCAAGCCAACTTTAATATTCAAAATCATTTGAGGAAATGGGACCAAATATTTCAAGTCCCATTTCAAATTTAAAACATAATCTTTGGAAGAAAGAGAAAATATAATTTTCATTTAATATTATAAATGTATATATATATTATAAGTTCTGGATATATAGTATATATTTTGGGGAAAAATATAAAAATACTTTATCAACTGTAAAACAAAACATTATTTAGATAAGCTTTTTAGGTAATGTATTTAAATAAGGCCCACAATAATTTTAAAAACTATAAACTATTAAAGTTAAAATGAAATATCAAATAAAATCACTTTCCAAAATAGGAGGTAAAATGCTCACATTAAAGAGGAAAAAGGCAAAAAAAAGTAGGATTATTAAGCTTGTTTTTACAGCATTTCTGTCACGGAGGGAGGCATTGCACTCACAGTGCATAAACCATGGGCTCTGCAGAGAGAATATCAGATTTCAAGTCCTTATTCAAATCATTTAAAAGGTTTGTGATTTGAGGAAGCTATTTAACCCTCCCTTCTGCTTCTCTATGAGTACAATAGAAATAGTGATTTATGGTTTTCTAATGAGAATTAAAATAGTTAGTAAAGGTAAAGTGCTTGGAACAGTGTCTAGTACATGGGAACCCTCAATGTGGGTTATTCAAAGCATCAGTAGATGCAAAAATAGTAGTAATAGTAGGTGAGATCACTGTACCAATAGTAGTTATTGTAGTGTATTTTATTCATAATTTATTGCCATCAGGGCATCTGGTTGTATATAATTTAACAACATTACTAACATTCAAGTGAATAATATAATGAAATATTATACCAAATATAAATACCAAATATACATATAGGATGGCATTCAATAGTTTGGAAAATTTGAATTAGACATGACAATATTTTGGGAAATGTTGGATGGGAGAATTTTTCAATATTTAATTAATATCTGCTGTAACTAATATAATAATTAAGCAATAGCACTCTAATGCCCTTTTAATTAT
The DNA here is from genome assembly GCA_029593785.1 of Cabassous unicinctus. NCBI lineage: Eukaryota > Metazoa > Chordata > Mammalia > Cingulata > Chlamyphoridae > Cabassous > Cabassous unicinctus. Next base: position 6,036 of record JAQZBX010006209.1, on the reverse strand, counting down.
CCACTAAAGGTACAGTAAAATAAAGCAAAAGAACACAAATATGCAAAAAAATGAATAAGTTCCATAATATAGCTTAGAAAAAAAATAGAAAATTAAAACCAGTTATACGAAAAGTTTTTTTTATATAAAAGTAGGAACAATCTTGCTAAGAACACCTACCTAGTAAGTGGCAGAGCTATTATTTGAATCAAGGAACGTATGACTTCAGAATGAATACTATTAACTACTACACTAAAATATAGAAAGTCCTACTGCTGATTGCTTAAACCAATTTCCATTTCCTTCTAGGCTAGCTGAAGATTTTGATAGCAATTATAATTTAGTTAGTAATAATATTAAAATGCTGTTTTAATATTTGATTTTTAAACTTAAATATTTAATTTTTTTTTAACTTAAAGCTTCAGGTAAAGAAAATAAATGCACAGGACTCCCCGTGTCAACAAATTGCCTGTCCTACTCTATGTGCCCAATCTCATTTACTGTGACTGGAGTTGTTAATTTAAAATTTTAAAACTTGAAAAGAATTTTCTCACTTGCATCATGACCATGAAACTTTCATTTAACTTTCATTTTGCAAAGACTCTAGGATGTACATATGACAATTTCATCTCATTTACAGTCTGCATCTTGCCTTTTAGAAATCTAAGCAAGCAGTCTGAGAAAAAGCTTTTGTTAAAATAATGTTTGATGTTTGCATATTTTGAAGAAAGCCTGTAGATTTAAGCTTCAGGATTTAAGCTATTTTTAAATTGGGAAAATGACACTGTATTTTCCATTTGAGTGTCCTACCCATTATCACAATTTAACTTTTGAAATAATTTTCTTCCATATTTTTTACTATATATCACTGAGTTTTCGACATGGGTAAATGCGATTTCAAAATTCTGGAGTAACATGCAAATATTTTATCCTCTGATTTGTTGTTTGACAGCACTAAGCAGGTACACTGGGACAGTGTCACTGCCCAACACGCAGATGTTCTGTTAAGTTCCTTTGTTTCAGTTTTCTAGGCTGCTGATAGCAGATACCATGAAGTGTGTTGGCTTTAACAATGGGAGTCTAATACTTTACAAATGCACAGTTTTGAGCTGAGAAAGATGTCCAAATCAAGGCATCATCACATGATGCTTTCTTCCTGAAGACTGGCTGCCAGGGATCCTGGACGCCTCTGTCATATGGCAAGGCACATGGTGGCATCCATTGGTCTCTCCCTTCTCTTTTGTATTTTGTTGCTTTCAGCTTCTTCCTTCCATGACTCTCTCTGTATTCATCCTGTTTATTAAAGAGTCCTGGAAGAAGATTAAGACCCACTCTGTTCCATGCCTTAACTTAAAGAACTTCATAAAAACCTGCTTCCAATAGGTTTACACTCAAGGAATGGTTTAGCTATAAGAACATGCTTTTCTGGGAACATAGATTTTCAACCCACCACACCCTTGGTGCATAAAGCTGGAAAGACAACCTGAGAAAGATAAGAAACCTTAGCTTCCTCCTCCTGCAGCAACAATTCCGGCCTTTCTGAGGGAGCCACTTTCATTTGCCCTTGGGCAGAAATGCATGATTCCATCAGGTCTAAGTAATGTAAAGGCTGAACGCTTTAAAGGCATAATCTCAGATCTTTTTAAAAAGTAGCTATTTTTTAAGTTTTCTTCTTCTCCAAACTATTGAAATGAAAAGACAGACAACTTTGCTTTAATCTATACTTTATGTATCACCATGAAAGGCATTTTTAATCTTGACTTCATTAATTCTCTAGATATAAGCATCTGGTGTATAAAGTGAACTTTCTAAAGGTTTAATCAGAATAAATTCCCTAATGCTTCCTTTGCTCTCATGCTGACTCCTACTTATAACAGCCATTTAAAAAGTCAATGAAAATATATCCCTTGCTTCCTAAATTCAATATGTACTTCACAGATACGCTCTTGGGATCCTAGGATGCATGTGAATTTATACAGGGATTTTCCTTAACTTCCATGACAGCTGTATACATGTTGGTTCAATCTCGACTACTTCCAGGAAACATTGCTTATGAAAAATAGTTTTTCTTTTTCATAAGAAAGGAAACACCATTAGCTAAATATAGCTCAGCCTCATTGTATTTAACTGATAGGATATTTTTATTGTAATTTAAACAAAAGTAGTTATTGGTAATATTGTTATTAGTTTAGAAATGGAAGAAAAAGATCAATAAAAACTAATTCTGGCAAGAATTCCAGAGATAGGCATGCTCATTTGCAGGTAGTGGGAGTGTAATTCATAAAAACCTTTTTAGAGACCATTTAGGAATATCAATCAAAACTACAAAATATACTAAAATCCATCAATTCTCCCTCATGGAAATAATTGCACTAAGTGGGCAAAGATTTTCCTTATAGCCTTTCTTGAGATAATGATAGTTTTAAAACAATTCAAATGATCATGTTTAGGTTATTGGATAAAGAAATTATGTTACTCCAATGCAATAAATTAATAAGCATGTATTTAAAAATTGATACATTTTATATATACTCTTATTAGAAAGTTCACCAAAGAAAATTGCACAATAGCATTATGGTCTAATTATTATGTATTTTACATGCACATACACATACAGTTTTTGCAGATTATGTTGCCAAATATGCACAGAGTCAATATAATGAGGTGGTTGAAGGGAACTTTTTATTTTTTTCTACATTTAGAATTTTTAAACAATATATATCATGGCTTTAATTGTAAAATGAAGCAATCTATATTAAAATAATGTAACAAGGAAATGTCAGATTATGGCATTTTCATATTTAAAAGAACCCTAAAGCATGAGTAAACTAGTTTAAAAAATCAGGTTTTAAACTCAATATAGGACTGCTCAGATCTTATTTCAGTCTATGATTAAAAGTAAAAAAGACCACTATAAGTCAGGTTCCACTCTAAAAGGTTTCTTTATATCTTTTATCCCCCCAAACAAGGGGAGTGTAGTAGTTTAAGTCTTTTGTGGATTCCAGAAAATTTTATTCTTAAATTGGTCCATTCTTGTGGGTATGAACCTATTGTAGATGGGACCATTTGATTAGATTACTTTAGTCAGGTATGACCCAGGGTGAGTCTTAATCTTCTTACTGAGGTCCTTTATAAATAGATGAATCTAAAGAGTGGGGAATGCAGAGACTGCAGAGACAGGCAGAAGCTCAGAGTAGAGGCTGGAAACTTGAATCTCTGGAACACAGAGGCATGGACAGAAACCACTGGAAGCTGAGGGCTGAAGCTGTGGAAACCAGGAAGCTGGAAACAAGTCCCAGAGGAATGGGATGCCTTGATTTGGATATTTCCATGGCCTCAGAACTGTCAGCTTCTAAGTTTATAAATCCCCATTGTAGAACCCAACCAGTTTCTGGTATATTGCCTTGGCAGCCCTCGAAAAACTAAACAGTTTTAAAAATGTGCAAATTCTTATTGCTAGTCAGAGATTTGGCTGGGTTTGATCCTTGGTTTTTTGAATCAAAAACTCACTCAACCCAATTTAATGTTATTCATGTATCTCTTATAGATGGGGAAAGAAAATGATTTTTGTATGGTGAAATAATTAGTGGAAATGAAGCAATAGGCATATATATTGTTTTAGAAACATATTTTCATATCATTGTATCAAAAATGTCCCAGAAAGTTTGTATAGATATGGGATCCAAGGGCCTATAAGATGATCAAAGTGCAAATTTGCTCTGAAAATATTATATCTGCTGGAGATTTTCAAGTACAAGGAATTTTTAAAATAATTTTAATCTTTTGACTTTATATAGGTAATAAAGCTTGTATTGACAATGGTCAGTATGAGAGGATTATTTTTCTTGTCATCCTTAATATTCACATGAAGACATGGAGCATCTTAAGCCAACAAAACCTTGCCTGTCAGAACCAGGAATTAATTAACCATTTTAGATTCTAAATGATCTTATCTGAAATGTAGTAAGAATGGTACCTCCTAATGATGTTTGAAAAAATGAAGTAAGAAATAAATACTTAAAATCAGTGCTTCCTGTTTTTAAAAATAAGACCAGAGGGTCATTTATGTGACAGTGTGTTTCTATTCATGTAATATTTTTCTGAAGTATATAGATACACCCTGGCATTCCTAAATTCTTTATAACTCATTATCAATATGTTAAAAATATTCTTTTATTTGCATTTATTTCATCTTATAGATGTCATTAACTTCCACTTGTTTACTATCCACACTTGCAACGAGGGTTTTTTTTGTGCAAAGATTTTTATAACCATGATTTTCTAAGTGTAACTTCATCCTAAATTTTAAAAAACCCATCAGTGTAAGTAATATTGCTTGATTTACAAAATTCTTTCCCAAGGAAAAGTTCAAAAGGTGGTTATATGGATCTTTAAATAATACTAGAAAAATCTGACATCTTTTACTCATCATTCCTAAATTTAATGAATGACTCTGGCTTGCCCAAATGTTATTATAAAAACACGCAGTTTAAAATGCACATATTACATTTAAAAAGTTAAGCCCATATTTATTCACTAGCATTGTTAAATATTACACAAAACATTCGAGTGGCAAGTAATTATAATGCAAGCCCTTGCATGGCAATACAAATTTATTGAACTATTGATGCTAAGTTATACAAAATTGCACCACTTTAATTGAGGCTTCTAGTTTACATTTGGCCACCTCAAAGTAGTTGTAACATTAGGTTGGTCAATTTAAATGTTGTGGCTCCCTGCTGCGTAGACACACAATCTTTACACCCAAACGTTAATGCATACAAATCAATGAGGCATTGTCAAATAAAACAGCAATTGTTACTGTAACTTAGGCCTTGTGACCAATTACACATGATTAAAATTACTTCCCACATCACATCTACAGTACTCGTCCACCATTTAACATCTCAACCAAAGCCTTACACGTGTGAAACAATCACCAACAGGCAAAAATACTGAATCTATATATTTAGTATTGCAAATACACTTATGCATGAGCAAGCAGGGGATTCACAATGAGAATCTACAGCTGCAGAAGCCTGCAAAGAATTTACAAAAAATTGTTAAATCATTAAAAAAATGTTGGAAATATACACTTCTTGTTGTAGACCCCCACGGTACACACAACTATAAACGTTGTTCCCTATGTAAACCAAAAAAGAAACATATAATAGGAGATTTGAAAAGTCTGGACATTTCCTTCCCAACAGATATTAAAGGAAATGTCTTTAATCTAAGACATTTTACTGAAAGGACTATCATTTTTTAAAGACAAGATCACTTTCTCCACAGGTTTCTCAAAAATTAAAAAAATAACTATATTGCTGCATTAATCAAAAAGTGCTTATTTTGTACAACACAATGATAATGACTTTGAATTTCCTTTAAAGATTACAATAAGCTACAAGTATCAATGGAGCGAAGTTATCTGGAGTAGTCTATATACAAGCCCTTTGGACTTCCTTTTATTAAGCTAAAATAGTGGTGCTCTTAGGATTTACATTATTGTGCTCTCCAATACAAAGTTTATGGTGCGTGTTAAAGTGTACAGTACACTGTTTTCATAAGTACAACATTGGTGGATGAAGACTGTCTCTTAAGCATTAATACTTGCCGTAGCCTCTGGTTTTTCCAGCCGCATAATGTGGGACTATTATATAATAAAAATCTCTCTTGTGGTATTGGAAAGTGATTAGAATGTGCAAACTGGTGTAGCAGCTTTCATCTGCCTCTTAAAAGGGTGCCACCACAGGAAAGTCCATTTAAGATACTGGGAGGTTTAACAAAGTTGGAATGCTGGCGCTGTTGAATTGGACAACAGTTCTTCAGATCTCATTAACATTTATTTTTTATTTTTGCCAAAGATTCTAAGAATACAGTTGTTCCATTGTCTTGCTAGATTTTGACCTTGCTCCTTTCCTACAACTCTCTCATCCTCCAAGTCACACTTATTACCAACCAGAATCACTGGAACATCATCAGTGTCCTTTACTCAAAGAATCTGTTCTCTCAGGTCTTGTAAATCATTAAATGTGGACTGTGCTGTGATGGAATAAA